>OY720390.1:13123200-13404808 GCA_963082905.1 Oligia fasciuncula | reverse complement strand
CGTTCAGACGACCCGCGCCCGGTATGCGCAGGCCTCGTGCGTCAGCACCCGCGTCTAACTCGCTTTGAAATTTGTTATGTGTATTTGTGTCTTATGACACGTCAATAGATCTCAAATTGCATTTATCGAAGTCCAACCGCACACGCCACGCGCCCGCCTCGCGCCCGCTTCATACTGAAGTAAATGAACGAAGTAGTCCAGTCACTAGTAGTATAAGCGGGTGCGAGGCGTGCGCGATGCGTGCGCTGGTTTTGTGCGTCGCGAGCGCGGGTGTAAGAGCTCTGCCTCATTAGTGCGTTGCGTTGCGTCGTCGCAACGGATCAACGCATTGTATGCCACACCTGCGTTGAGTCATTATGAATATAATGATGACTAATAAATTAGACGTTATTGACTAATTTTATTGAAATTATAATTAAATTGTCATAATTTTATTAGTCGTTAGTCATTATTGAGTCGACGCTGCGACGACGCAACGCAACGCAACGCACTAATGAGGCAGAGCGGGCACAACGCGTGTGCGAGTCCTGTGCGTGGTCGACGCGGGTTATCTGAACACGGGCTAACATGGGAAAATGGCAAGAAGTTTTTTATTCACAAGTTGAGCTGTTAGTAAACTCAATATCTTATCACTTATCATAAGTTATCATGATGCTTAATCGCCACGAGAATTGCAGGTAACCATTTTTTAATACAATTTTAAAATATACAATAGATTTCATGACTTCTACGACTAATAAAGAGGTATGGAAGAGGCAGACATGTTGCGCCGGTTAAATAAATTGAGATAAGGACAGGAGAATGAACAAATGAATAATTTTCCATTGCTTCTGGATTAGGTACTAATTATTTAATCTTTCCTGAGTTTAGCTTTTCATTTAATCTACAACAGATTATCAAAATTTATATTTAAACAATAGGAAAACTCATAACTAAGTTTAATATTGTAATTACTCTTTGCTGCAAACAACATCCAACAACATTTACTGAGCACAAACAATCGCGAAGCCTACTTCGTACAAAACAGAAGTAGAGAGTACTCAATGAGTTCCGAATCAAAGTTACAGGGATCTAAATGTTTCTATATACCTACAATATTTCCTTTTTCATGTTGACTGAACCTAACAAAATAGAACTTCTATGTTTTTTTAACAGCGTATTTAAAGGTCCTTTTGTTGGTGGTGAATGTAAGGACTTCGGTTGTTATATCGCTGTGTTGATAGTAAATTCAAGTTACTGCATTAGCAAACCAGCGGCGCTGAAACACAATGCAAATGTTAAACAAAGTCTTGCAGACCACACTTTAACCATTGTTAGCAAATATTTTCCCTCATAATTTGGGTTCATGTTACAAATTGCGCCTCTTCGCACTAATTGGTAACGCCTAATTGGTAGTCGCTACAGAAAAATTACTTTCATCAACGAGCGAAGAGTTTCATAATTACTGCAATTAGGACCATTGCGGCGTTTTGTTCAGACGAGACGGCGGGATGGCGCGGACGTGTCGCGTGTACTAATTTATCATTTTTGTGGCTATTCACAACCGCTTTGAATTAATTTGAGTCGTTGGTAACGCACGCGCCCCCATCAACACGACCCCCACGCATATTCCGCGTGATCTATTGACACTCGTAAGTGGCGGTGCCCCCACAAGATTTACAATTACCAGCAATTAGGTGATCCCCATAAACTCCAACGATCCGACGAATTCTGATCACGTAGAACTTTCATTATGCGGAGGAAGTAAAATATACATGAACGATAAAAGCGAAATGCATCCCGTATTAGATGAAAGAGCAATCTTCTAATGCAACCACGGTATCACGGAATGAGATAGGAGCTAGCTGACGCTGTATGAACATTGAAAAAGCTAGGGAGCGCATTTCTGTCCATGAATCATTTTGTTTGGACTGTACATTGGAATTCACACTTAGTAAATAGCAACAATGGAAAGTTAAACTAGACGAACAAAGGGAAAGTACAAAGAAAAGATAGGTAACAAAGTCCGCTATAAATTCGGAGTTTGTCTGAGCGGTGCGGTGCGCGTAATGAAAAGTTACAACACGGGTGTGTAGGTACATCGTCGCATACTGATCTTGTACTATATGATATAAGTTGGCTCACTGCACACGACGACACTGTTTAAGAAATATGAGGCAACATTAATACTTTATTAAGCCATAGCTTCGCGTGGGACCGAAAATATTTTAACCGAAGATAACATTTGAGCTTCCGTAACTTACTAAGCAAAATTGTAAAACAGTGTTACCTTAAAAGTATGCATAAATAGATTTATGTGTACCTATTTATAAATATAAAACTTTATCGCTACCCGTTAAGTCAAGGCAGTAAAGTGAAACTAAACCAGCGGGGTAATTGCGTAACTCACTAAAAATAGCTATAATTTTGACAGTTTAACAATATTCATTGCGTTATTTACGTTGTTGAGCAGTTGTTTCGAACATCAATGGATTAAGCATTACCTATCCTTCAAAATCATTCAGATTGTGATTGAAAATGTGTTACGCAATTAGGGTGAAAACTTAGGTGAAGTGAGTTTTTTGACTCCACGCCTACTTCACCTAAGTTTTCACGGTGAGATTTTTACAGAATAACACCGCAGTAGATATACCTAAGTATTGTAGCACACAATTCAACGAACAAACACCTCATTATATTCGTAATCCTCCATTTAAGTTTCCTAAGTTCCCTGGACTTATTCCAATTGGATTAATTCGTGCGTATTCAAGCCTTAATCTTTTTATTCACACTTCAGTAATAAGAAAAAGTTCTACTTTCACGCCTGACTAAATATTATTACTATATTACCTACTTTACGAAATTGAACAACGTTTCACGAGTTTAGATTTTTTTTTTTAATTATAGCAGTTTCCGCCGTTTGCTAACAAAATAGCGGCGATAGTGAAAACTTTAGTTTTGGATATAAATTCTAAATTCATTCCATTAGGATTTTTTTTAATACTCAAAAAAAAAAACTTATTTTCCCAAGCCACCACTGAAAAGTCAATCCATACATATTCTGTTACCTAATTTAATAACGATTCATGACATAACTCATAGAGAGCTAGCTATCGCAACTTCAGCGAAACTTCATTACAATAATTTTGAATATCCGGAAGTTGCTTGGTTGCCTCTGGCCACCTATTTGCAGTTTTTAGATGAAGAAAGCTATAAAAACACATGCCAGAGCATTTTAAAGTTAGTTCCGTGTAGGATAACGAGCTATAACTTTATGCCCTTGTCCCAAACAGCATCCTTATTGCGTAACACTCTTTCAATCACATTCTGAATGATTTTGAAGGATGTTGCTAATCCATTGCTTTTTATGTTCGAAAAATTTGTCTGCTCATCAACGTAATTAACGGAATGAATGTTGTTGAACTGTCAAAAGTCATTGCTAATGTCACTGTGTTACGCAATTACCCCGCCGTTCTACATTTCCATGCCTTCAACACTATACCTTGTTCTAAGCGCAACTATCTGTCGCGTGTTGTGCGGTCGCCCTTACCTACGGCTCGTATCATTCACTCATTTAAAGTTATAACTGAGAAAGATTGTGAAATATGAAGAGGCGTTCTGAATAATAAATGCTTTTTATATTGGATCCCGCCTCTGTCTCCATCTTGGTTTTATCGTAAGTGGATCGCATCGGTGAATAAAACAACCTTTAATAATGGATTTTTAAATTTTATTTTGTCCCCTTTTTCTAGATGATCGATTTGATATTGGTGCTTAGTGATATTGTGGTGGGAATTCGAGAGGTATGAAAGATTATCTTGATTATTTTAAAAGCAAGGGTACAGTTGCTTTTTACCGACTTCACAAAAAGGAGGAGGTACTATGTTCGGGTGTTTGTATGTTTTTTTTGTATGTTTGTTCATCGAATACTCCGCCAATTATCGACGGATTTTCAAAATTCTTTTTTTGTTCGAAAGTAGATAGTTCTGAGGTGGTCCTATTGTCACCAAGTTAGGATCGGATCATGGGATCTTAGAGAAATCGAGGGCAACCCTCAAATTTTATAGGCTCACTTATTGTTTTTCGCATATTTTATGAAGTATCTTGTGTATTTGTGTATGGTTGTCACCATCTCAGGAAGCTGGGCTGATGATGGAAGGTACAACTCCTTAACAGTAAGAAGTTACTCGAACAGGCAAGGACTGTTTTAGTAAATTGTTTTGATGTTTGATAGGGCATTTGCCACATTTGGTCTCATGATCATCAAGTCATGACCTGATGCTGCAGTCAGGATAGTCTGCAGAGTACCTAACTCCTCGACAACTAACAGCTGGCTCATTGAAAAGGGCTCGATGTGTGGATAAACGTACTGTTACTGAGGAACACCGAAGACCTGATGCTGAAGCCAGGAGCATCAGAAAAAGTACAAACCTTGAAATTACAACACCGTAGTCGTGTTTCGGCTTTTTTTTTTTTTTTTGCGGATGGTAAATCATCAAATGACCCCTCCCGCTCTGGATGGAGCGGAAGGGAGTGTCAGACTCTTACTGACTAAAACCCACCCGTGTTCCTTCCTTAGCCCTTTATGTTCCGGGCCAGCGGTAACCCTTTCGGACAATCCCGCTGACCCGGCAGGCTTCGGCCCTATGGGGCCCCTCCTCGATGCTGACATCTCTTTGAGGCGCGCGTGGAACACGTACGCGCCGTCCGGCACGGGCCTGGTCCTGATCGGACGGTGAGCTATCCATTACTCTCCGCCCGCAGGCCCGCGCCTACGGTGGCCGGGAGTCGTCGCGCGGCTCCCGACGCCCGGAGCGTCTCCCGCGGCGGCTGGGACGGGAGGCTATCTCCCTGAGCCGTCCCGCCACCTCCTTCGCTAGCATGACTGCTTCGCAGAAGGAGGTGACTGCCTCCCACTCCCTCTCGCCCCGGACCATGGCTTGCACCAGGGCCGGGCGCGAGAGGTCGCCGCCGCTGCCGATCGCCTCTACGACGACACGGCGGTGCTCCGCCCAAGCGGGGCAGACCTCCACCGTGTGCTCCACCGTGTCCTCTGGGCGATCCTGGCAATGGTGACACCCGGGCGTTTCCTCCCGCCTGATGATGTGCAGGAACCTCCCGAAGCTTCCGTGTCCGGTGAGGACCTGCGTCAGGCGGTAGGTGAGGGCGCCGTAGCGCCTCTCTAGCCACTCCTCAAAGAGGGGTCTTATCGCCGCTATCGCGGCGTCCCTGTCGTGTTTCGGCTCATTTTAAATACGACTAATTTTAAGTTCAATGCAATTTTGACATAAGTCTGGCCTGATGCTGCAGCCAGGATTATCAGCACCTAATCTAAAAACTAATAAAAGGAGAACTCCTCAACAATTAACGTCCCTGTATCAAGAAAAGGAATATTTTATAAAAAGGCGATGGGCAAGTTGACATTAGGCTATTGTAACTTAGATAAATTATAAATAGACCCACTAAAAAGCGAGAAATAAAAACTTTTTAACAAAAAAAAAACCGACTTCCAAAAAAAACACTACAAACCGAAAAATAACTTTAATTTCGGCAAGCAAAAACTAAAACACTGATCCCTAAGACACCGACTTCCGAAATTAAAGTTATTTTTCGGTTTGTAGTGTTTTTTTTGGAAGTCGATTTTTTTTTGGTAAAATGATTTATGTATGATAAATGATTATGTTTACATAGTAATAACCATGTATAATAATATGTTTTTGAAGCATTTTAAAATCTAAGCCACAACAGTGGTAGGTTTAGTTGTACAGGTTCACCCTGTATGATGCTAGAATGGAAAGCTTGTCATACAGCCTAGGGTGGCCCCTTTTTTTTTAATAACCGCCGAAATGTTTCAACCCAGGGGGTTCAGAATCATGCGCGTCGATGTATGCCACGCTACATACCCTACGATCCAAATATAAAATCGTCAAATTGGCATGTAATTCTAGAAACACGATTGAACTATGTTATCAACAATAACTTACCTGTTATTGTTGATAACATAGTTCAATCGTAATGAAATACCCGTTTAAAATCGAAAACAAACAACCCAACACAAAATTTTGAAACTTAAGCCTTAAAAATCGACGCCTTTTTGAATGTCACAGTTACAAAATCAAAAAAAATAACCCAACCGAAACTTCCTTCAACGTTTTCCTGGCATGAAATATTTTGGTGCATTTTCCATAGAGGGGAAAGAGTGGGGATAAAAGGAAAATGGATTAGCGGCTTTTAACTTGCCCACGAACTGACAGCGCGCTGTGGCCGGAACTCATACGGCGAAATTATTGTACCTAGGAAATGTGTAGCATGGCTACCGATTTTATACTCTGTAATATTCTAATGGGGTTGAATTTTATGTAGAAATTCGGGCTGAAATAAAACTAATGAAAGCAGGTACTTAATTGTTTCATGTGCTTTTTTTATGCTCGGAAAAAAGTTACCTTTTCAGCCGGAGCTGCACCTTACAACTAATAACTTGTGTAATTAATACTGTGACAAATTTTCATTTTTATTTCAGTACCTAAACGAGTTGTTAGGTAGGCTTTAGTGAGTAGAATGAGTGTGCAAGGTATGCATACACAGGGGCGCCGACTCCGTGGGTGCTCGGGGGCTCCAGCACCGTCGAGTGGTAATTAGTGGGTACGGAGCACCCATGAGCATAGATATCAAATGTGATCGACTTTGACCGATAACGATAACTACTTACGTTGGTTACGTTATGACCTTTTAAAGCGGGTGCTAAAATTTTCGAGCTCGCTTCTCTCGCTCTTACACCTTGGATTTTCTTAATTGCCTGTCTGTTCCTGCTTTACCATGAATTCTACTAATCGGATGTAGATGTGATTAAGAATTAAAACACCGCTCTGTTTTTGTCGGGGGTTAAAAAGCTAAGTAAGCTAAGGAAGTAGACTATAAATAAAGACCACCCCTCGCTTATGGGCATGCGTATGACCACCCACGTGGTTTTCTAAATGTCGGCACCCCTGTTCTCATACATAGTATAAATATCCTAACCGATATCGGTCGCGGTGGCCAATCTCAACGGAGATTAGCAAGGTACGCAGAAGATATTATAATGCTCAAGTTTGTGCGCAGAGACAGCTGCACTCTCTGTTCCTTTATTCTCATAGTCCGATGAGATAGCAATTTAACATGAACGAGGAGAGCTCAGGCGCAGGATCAACGGCTTTACGTGCTTTCCGAGGCACGGGGTTGTCACACCATCAACTTCCAAACTTCGGGCTGCTACTTAAAAAAGCCTAATGGAAAAACCCTTTGCATAATACTTAGCCCGACCTAGGAATCGAACCAAGGACCCCATGCGCAGCGCAGCAGTCGTGCTTGTGACCACGAAACCAAACCGGCAGCCTGGCATACTTTGAAGTAAGTACTTGATATTTACCTGCATACTCTGTATTATTCCATGTTATTTTTAAATAATTTATAACAAAGTTTTTATCTTGAATTCGAAGCATCTGACTGCTACCACCGACGTAAGCCAACGAACAAAAAATAGTTCGCTGCTAAAATCTGCACAACAAGCCGAAGTTAGCAAATGAAAAACAAACAATGTTTTAAGTAACCTTTTACACGAAAATAGCATAAGGAAAACAGCAAAAACCATTGAAAAACTGTGTTTTGTTTACGTTAAAGGAAACCTGGTAGTGTAGGAGCTCGAAGTACCTACCTACAAAATATATGTTACTAGCTTCTGCCCGCGACTTCGTCCGTTGAAATTTCTTGTAGGTACCCCCGACCCTCCCCGTCGCATCGCATCGCCTGGCCGCGCTACGTACTTCGTTTTCGCTTAGCGTTCTTTTTGCTCGGTTCCTAAGTGTCCTAGCGTGATGTTAAGCTATAGCCTTCCTCAAGAATTGGGCTATCAAATGCAGAAATAATTATTGAAATCCAACTGGGAGTTCCAGAGATTAGCGCGTTCAAACAAACCAACAGACCCTTCAGCTTTATTATTAGTAGTATAGATTAATAACTTTGCTAATCACAATATACAATGTTAACCTTTGCAGAAGAAACAATAAAAGTGGAATAATACCAGCCTGTCATATAGAACATCAAAGGTCGCGAAAATGTATAGAGATTAGAGTAACGTAATGTAACGTAAAAACTGAAAAAAAAATAGAAATTTCAAGCACCACGCAGTTAGCACAGGTCTTCCAAAGGTGGAAACTTGGTTTTAAACTATTGGTATCTATTCTAACAACATCCCAAAAAGTTATGTGCAATTTTTTGCTACCTAACGCGATTTTTGTGTCGACCGCGACTGGCCTTTTTATGATTCGGTGACATTTGGTAACTGAGATTCGTATTTCTCTTTTCACATTCATACATTCTGACGCTAACACGTACCTACTAAATCCGTGTCATATCCAAATAAAGCTAACCTTATGAATGTTATTATCTATATATATAAAATGGTAAACTGACTGACTGACTGATTGTTGATATATCAACACACAGCCCAAGCCGCTGGTCCTAGAGACATGACACTTGGAGGGTGTGTTATTTGTGAAGAGTAGGTATCCACTAAGAAAGGGTTTTTCGAAATTCCACTCCTAAGAGGGTGAATGAGGGGAGGGTGAAATTTCACGCGGATGAAGTCGCGGGCAGAAGCTAGTTCAATATATTATTTTTCAAAAATCATTTATTTCATCGCACACCCCATCATTATGGGCATTATGAATTACTAGCAGCGTCCCGCGGTTTTACTCGCATAAGTTTCGATCCCGTGGGAATATCGGGATGACAAGTATCATATGTGTTAATGCAGGAAATGGTCTATCTATGTGCCAATTTTCATCTAAATCTGTTCAACGGTTTACGCGTGATTGAATCAAACATCCAAACATCTTCACAAACTTTCACATTTATAATATCAGTAGGATAAGAGTATTACCAAAAATATTGTTCCCGAACTCCTATACTCTTCGGAGTCTGGGTTAGTGCCTGATTGATGGCAATAGGCTCGCCCCCTATTGCATGGGACTTAAAAACATAACTGGTGAAATGTAGGTTTACTATAGGTGCACCTCTCTGTCTAAACCTTGAGGGAATCTGGCGTGAAAATAAAATATATTATAACTAGCAGCACCCCGCGTTTTCACCCGCATAAGTGTCGATCCCGTGGGAATATCGGGATAAAAACTATCTTATGTCCTTTCCCGGGACTCAAACTATCTCTATACCAAATTTCATCTAAATCGGTTCAGCGGTTTAAGCGGGAAGAGATAGCAGACAGACAGACACAATTTCGCATTTATAATATTAGTATGAATGCCAACTCGTAAACTAGAAAAGTTTTCGCTGCACAGTCAAGAGCATCAATATGTCAACACTTTAAATTGCGATTTTTTCACGAAATAGCGAATGCAACGTTGAAATACGACACTTTACATATACCTATGGGTTCGAAAATACTATGTTCCTACTAATATAAAATTTCATTCAAAAATAAAGGAGAAAATCACCTTTGAATAAAGCCAAGTGTATACATTCTTTTGCTCGTGACTGTACGTTAAACATACTAATGAAATAAAATTAAGCCGCCTTTGTAAGTACTACGTTCCCTTAAGCGTACTTCGCAAGGAACTTATTTCAATTACTTAAATAAAACCTATAGATAACATGCATGACTTCATTTTATCAAAGAAAACGTAAACTTTATACAGGAGATTTAATTGTTGATTCAATGTTAAAGAAGATTACAAGATTTCTTCCTGAGTGCGTTTCCATACGCGAGGGAAGTTAGTTTTTCTTGGCTTTAATTTTCTCCCTAAAAGTTTTCTTAAAATCGCAGCAAAACATTTCATAATTTTTTGTTAGGTACGAAAAATAAGAATTTGGTTTATCCTTAACAATATTTTTGTTGTTGCCAATATTTTTGTAATATTTCATAGATGGAAAAAAGAAACAGTATTTTGAATTCGATTATTTTCTTCCACAGGTTATGATTAATGGCTGTAATATATGTTTTGAGCGAATAACAGTGTCTGGAGTTTCTTTAGCACAAACAACCTACTTTTTACAAAATTAGGCTATGAATAGCCAAATTAACCAAACTGTGAGTAAAGTAAACACTTGATATTTTTACCTTTATTTATTTCATAGAATCTGTAAAGACTAGATACAGACTTCTCGGAGTCTGGATTTGTTGATGGCATTAGGCTTGCCCCTTATTACAAGGATCGACTGAAATTTAATTTGAAAAATGAGCTGTTTGTTTTCTATTAATAAAATTAAATTTTATTCGAGAACATCTATCGGTTTCTTACTAAACTTCAACTATATCCGACGATCCTGGATACTTATCTCTTTTCTTGACTGCATGTCTGCCTTTAACCCTTCGCATATAAACGTGTTGTTAGATATTATGTTATCACACAAACACCTAAACGATAAAAGTTTCTCTGTGCGTTAAAAATATGTACCGAGAAATAGGTAGGACCAATCGTAGTTCGAAGTGGATGCAAATAAATAACTCGTTTCGATCTTCCCTGGAGTTGTTTATCGACGCGCTAAAATGTTCTATTGCTGCAAGTCTGGGGGTGCCATGCAACTATTGCAAGTCCTGCTATCAATACATTGAGTGTCGAAATAAATTGCACACTTTGACAAGGTGCTATTGTGCTACAAAGGAAATCTGGGAGCATCACTTGCAAGTTGGTTAATAATAAATGAGAACTTTGTGTAATAATCGTCACATTTAAACTAAGTAAAATAATAAAAGTGTGACGACTTCTACCAGTCAACACCTACCGCAAGCCGCATAAACAACTTCGTTTCAATATTGTAATAAAACCGAAACTTTTGTTTTCATAGTCCCAAACCACAATTAACAAATCGTCATGAATTAATGACTAACTAAAGCATGGCTTACTTGTGATTAATTAATGAGTAATCCGACCTTAGTTTAACCTAACACGCCATTCTGAGAATGCCTACCTAACCATAAGCACCTGGTCAGCCACTCTAACACACTTGGGAAACCACTGAAGTTAGATAAACAATGCCTGATTGTTTGTATTTTATTTACGTTTCTGGGAATAAGTACCACTCAGTTGAATAGTTGAATCACTTCCTACTACGACCTACATTGACGAAGTGAGTAGTACCTATGTATGAGTACACAGTAAAAAAATACAGGGTTATGTTAAATTGGCTAGCTATACTCCGCAGACGCGATAGGTCCTATCGATAACTAAACATGACAAAACTAAAAATATATTATGTAATTTATTTTGTGGGGTCGGCGACCTCAGTTATCACTTGAAATATTAGTTTAAAAATCCTGTTTTTGTTTAAACTTCACAGACGTGATGGTATCAACACCTGAACACGATAGAACATAAGAAACCAGTTTTTCTAACTCATACTTGAAGTAACAACACTAACAGCGGTTGTTGACCTCCCAAAAAAACATCAAATCTTTTTATTTTATTATGTTTTGATATCGATACCATAGCGTCGTGGGGTTTAGCTAGCCAATTTAAAATAACTCTGTAAAATGTAGAGTGACTTCAAGAGTTTGACATAAAATAATGTTATAATCACTGTCAATGTTAATCACATTACTAAACATTATGAGCACCCTCATAAACAAAGAAGTACCTATTGAGTAAAGTTCTGCACCTTTCAAACGTATCATTGCTCTGAAGTTACCTAACATTAACACTAAAGCAAAACCTCTTTGCGGCGCGAACACATCTCACATCGCATCTACGTTCACACCGTTCCCAACGTGCTTAATCTAAAACAGCACATGAAGCACGCGTGCAAACAACACGATTGCGGTTTGGTTACATAAATCCTTAGTACAAACACTGAACAATACGTACGAGTTATTTATTTTGTTTAAATGATATACTTTTGAAACACGCTGGAATTGGTATATATTTGAAAATGAGGGGAATGTTTAAAAAACAATGTGCTATATATTATTACTCATTGGCAACAAAGTTCAGAAACTGTTGCGCTACATTTTTTCCCGTGTCGTTAAGATATGTAGCAGGCAACAATGTTGCACAACTTTTGATAACCAACTGTGGCATGTTGCCAGCAACACTACAACATTCCATGCAGCCAGGAACATGTTTCCCACAACACAAAAACCAAGTTGCGCAACTTTGTAGCCCAATGAACATGTGGCTTTTTTTGTAATTTCTGAACAAGGGTCATGAATTGAATTGCTTGTCTTTTAGTTGAGTGACTTACTGTTTTGGTAACCTTCAACAATCCACTTCTAAGTGAAGGCCAAACGCTTCATAAATATTTAATCTCTTTGAATAGTTCATTTGTGGTTTAGTCTCTATTCTACGAAATAAAGTGTTAGGTTATTTTGGATATCTATTCATAGCCTAATTTGTAGAAAGTATTTACAGGTTGTTTGTGCGAAAGAAACACCAGACACTGTTATTCGCTCAAAAGATATATTACAGTCATTCGTCCTATCCTATAGACGAAAACTAATTTCCATCCATGAAATGTTACAAAATTATGGGCAAGGGTAAACCCAATTCTTATTTATTGTACCTAACAATAAATGATAAAACACTTTGCAGCGGTTTTAAGAAAACTTTCAGGGAGAAAAACAAACTTTTCTCGCATATGGAAACGCGGGCGCAGGAACAAATCTTGTAATCTCCTTTTACATCATCTCCTGGTACAAAGTTTATGTTTTCTTTGGTAAAATGAAGTTTCATTAAAATAAGTTCAAAATTACTTGCGAAGTTGGTAAGATATTTCACGCCCAAGGGAGCGAACTCACGGCTATTTTTCATTATCATCGTGTTATCACGACCTTATTATACGTACCTACTCCATTGTTTTTGGGTTTAAGAGCCTATACTACCTCAAATGGCTTAGCATGATCCTCCGTTATGTCGAAAATTCTGCAGAATTAATTTTTAAATAAATATATGCTAAAGTTGAGGATTAATGTAAGGTCTTATGTTAGACGAAAACACGATTCCATAAAATTTTCTCGATAGAAAAAAAATCCAGTTATCTCCAAACCGAACAATAAACCGCTGGTATTCAAAAAATACTTCAAATTAGATCATGAAACTTTGCATACTAACTGAACTAACTATAAAGCAGGTCTTATGTTAGTTAGTTTTTTTGAATTACCTTTATTTTCACCGTAAAAAGCAAATACCTAAACTATTGGCGCTGCCTCCCGCCCAGCACCGCACTCTGTCTCGCTTTCACACAGTCCGCGAGCAGTATCGTGCGAGCGAGATAAAGAGTGAATTTTAGCTGAGGTAGTATAGGCTCTTAAGGGTAAGCGCCGATTCCACCAAACTCGGTTAGTTATTAAATGTCCCGTTAGATGTTACTGACTGACTATGAAATATAGTCCGTCAACATTCTTAAGGGCATCATTTCTAGAGTTTGGTGAAATTGGGCCTGGAATAAGGTAATAGATTCAATTGATATGTCATCTTTTACGTAAATAAAAATAAATAAACTAATAAATACAAAGCTAGCGGTTGTATTTGCATTCCAAGCCAACCGAGCTTTTACCGAGATAGCCACCTGTTAGAACTGTAAAAACGTATGCGATAGCTTCTTCTTCGTAAAAAGCATGTTTGTGAAAGTAAAGGGCTAGTATTTTAATCCTTGACACTATTTGCTGCCAGTCTTCTGGGCAAATATCCTGATGACAGCGATGCGTACGAGTAGTTCGACGCCTAAGTGACCAAAAAACTAAAAGATTTTTTGTATTTAATTGTATATTTAGTTAGTCAGTCATTAAATTTAGTACTTACCTACCTAGTGTAAATAGTTAGTTATACATTTATATTACCTGTACGTTATAGATTGTATATAATCATTAATGTTTAAAAATTCTAAGAAATTAAAGCAACAACTGAGATTATTTTAATACACATAATCAGCCTATAATGTTCCCACTGCTGGGACACAGGCCTCCTCTCGGTGAGAGGGAGCGGGCCGTAATCCACCACGCGGGCCCAGTGCGGGTTGGCAGATGCCACATGTCTTTGAATTTTTGGTTCTAGGACATGCCGGTTTCCTTACGATGTTTTTCTTCACCGTTTTGAGAGCAGTGGTGATGAAATAATTTACACAAAGTAAAGCGCCTGTCTGGGTTCGAACCTACGACCTACAACTCGTAAGTCGCGGCCGTTACCACTGGGCCACCATAATACACAATTATTTAAAAAAATGTCTTCTTCAATACTTACTGTAAAACTAACTTACCAAGATTCACTTTAATTTTGGCGCCCAGCATGGGTCTCAAATCCACAACTCAAATGTTTTGTACAACACTTTATCAAGACCGCACATACATATTTTTATAACTACAATGATATATAATAATAAGAGATAAACTAGGTTACGATAAAAAACTGAAAATTTCTCAAAACCACCGCTTGCATACCTACTGAATGTAATAACAGTTTGTTTCATACAAATTAATATAAACTACGCGTACTCACAACACTTGATTACGGCTATTACAAAAGTTGTACAAAATTAAGAGAGATGACTACGGGCAGCATTCAGGGACACTACAGGACCAACTCTAATGGAAACTGGAAACTAACTTTAGTCCGGCGTGGACCTAAATATAACCTAAATACCATCCTAGTTACATTAAAACTGGAAATTATGTAGATTCTTTCATAGCTTCGTTAGAATTACATGCATAATTATAACCTATTGCTTTTGATCCTGAATATGGTAAAGTTTGTTGCTTCAAATATCAAAACACATAGGTCGAAGTTTACTACGGTTCCGGTGACTAACGGTCACCACAACGACGACATAATCGAATTTTAAAATCGCGGGTGTATGATTAACAGCCGGGAGTAATACAATTAAAAAGGAAAATACATTAACGGCTGATTTACCGCGTTCTTTTAATTTAATACATGATCAATTTAATTTGTTTAAATATAACCGGAAATGAAGTAAAAATATTGTTTTACTTGATTTCCGGTTTTGAAGAATATTAAGGTAACAATAGAAGAACAATGTTAAATAAACCCAAAGTATAGCTAATCGAACTAAATAATTATGTTCGCTATTTGTTGCTTCATAGAGTGGTACACACTCTATTTAAAACTTTTGATGTCCTCGATACCAAGTTACACAAGTCTGGCGTGGACCCAGTCAGTCGACCGTCCACTGCAACGCAGAATGTGCACGGAGAGGTTCGCCACGGCTCATTTATTTCCCAGAATTTGATTCATGCGTAGCGTGACATCATTCGCAGTGAAGAGGTTATCTACGTATAATTATGTTGTACTTATCAAAGAGTATTCTATTCTATTATCCTTGTGAACGATCACGCCTACATCTACATCTGTATCATCTAAATAAATAGATATATCTGACGGCGCGTCGCGGTCGTCGAGAGAATTGGTTCGGCGATGCCAACCTCTTTGATTAATATTGTTTTTTTTTAGAAGATATGTCAACTGTTTATTCAACACTATGTACTGGGGAGGCGGCCCGCCTTATGGATTAACAAAAAGAAGTGAGGGATACATTCACATGAATTGATCTTAAAAGACGATATTGATTGGACGAATTGTACTATGATATCCTATAAAGTGAGTAAATTGATTACGCTCGCGCCCCTCGTACTTGGTGGAACGTCGTTCATGCATTAAAGTTAATTAAGTAATTTAATTAGACATCTTGTGAAGTTGTGATTGTTCTAGACTTTCATTTACTTTCAACTCCTCGCCCGCAAACTCACGCAACATGTGCCTCTTCTGATACAGATTGTTTCATTTAAGATTTCAAGAAGTAGTTGGTAGATCGCACAGGCTGTCGTCAGTGAACAATAGATCTTGAGTCTAACCAAGTTGCCACCCCTGATCTATATACATATTATTATTAAATAAAGTCGTTTTTCGTGTGACCGTGTTGTTCTTCCAAACTACACAACGGATTTTGATGCGGTTTTCACCATAATTTAGAAAATATATTCCCGAAAGCTTATGTGCACTATTAAACTGACATATAGTAGAGAAATCCCGATGTTTAGTCATGTCGCAATAACAGTTCCAAGCACGGCCTAGTAGTTTTTATACACGCTCACGTGCGTAGCTTAGCCGTGGGCTGCGGTGGAGCGGTGGCTTTACGTCCACAACGATATAGTAGCTATATTATAGTTATCTATACATAGGTATCCGCTTGCAATGTTAACAGGGCAAGCAAAACTTGCGAGAAACGTGTTGCGATCGCCGTACTTCATGTAGCCAGTATCTGTACAAGTACGTGAACGTTAGTAGTGCAGTCTTGTGCCAGATTTACGTGCCTATGTATGGTTTATTCATGGTTTCTACATTTTAGTGTTAAAGGGCGGATAAATTTTTTGTAGGTATGTAACTGTTATAAATGAACTAGGTATCTAATAGATATATAGATACTGTAGATACTTATTGGAGTGGCCTATGTCGACTAGTGAACCTGTAGGGTGATGGCTGATGACTTTACGTAGGTATATTATTCCTAATATTAAACTACTAGCGGCGGAGCAGTGGTGGCCCAATTGTTATCGGTCGCGACTTACGAGTTGTAAGTAGGTTCGAACCCAGACAGACGCTTTACTTTGTGTAAATTATTTCAGCACCACTGCTCTCAAAACGATAAAGGAAAACATCGTGAGGAAACCGGCATGTCATACTTAGAACCAAAAAAAATCGAAGACATGTGACATCTACCAACCCGCACTAGGACCGCGTGTTGGATTACAGCGAACTCCCTCTCGAAGAGAGGAGGCCTGTGTGAGGCCCAGCAGTGGGAACATTATAGGCTGATTATACTACTAGCGACCTGCCCTGCTTCGCACGGTTTTTTAAAACATCAGGATATATACATAAACCTGTGAAAAATGCATCAAATACTGTTGCGTTGTTTAGAAGAACAACGCGGTCATACAGACAGGCACGCAAAGCGACTTTAATTTACAATAAGTATGTATGTATTGATGACAGGTCCGACTAAATAAAACCAAAATCTCGTCTTCTTATCAACACTAACTTTTTAATTTGCCCAAGTAAGTAGGTACCATAATATATACTATGGAAGATCACATCACTATGGTCATACCGAGGTTATAAAAACGCGGTGCACACCAGTGACGGATCTCTTTTTTCGCCGCCAGCCATCGTCTAGGCAACATCGTTTCCTTGGAATATTGTCTCTGACATTTTTCTGCTGACATTTCATTTTTGCTGTATTTGACTATTTAATTAAAATGTTAACGTATTTGTTGTTGTGAGCTTTTTAATTGAATTAGGATCAAATACACAAGATCAGAAGTGGGATAGGATCTTAGATTCTATCTCGCCCACCTGGTTTTTGTTTATTTGATTTATTAAAAGAAAAATGTCAGACGAGTCTAAAGGTGAGTACCGTCGCAGCCGACGTGGTAGTACGGTTCGGCGTTCGAGAAGACAACGCCACCGCACGCCTGATGGTAAGTTCAGGCAGATGATGGAAACGATGATGAGTAGGCTCACAGCGTTAGAGGAGCGATCCACAGCGCGACCCCATTGATCGCATGAACGATACGAGCCACCGGCTGATAGCATAGCGAAGGTGTTGACGCAACCGCCTGCGTTACCGTCCCTCAGCGAGTCACGTGCGGATAGGGTGTTGGAAGACAGCTTGGAGCGTGCCGACAAGGAGGCGACTCGAACAGCGCAGCCATCAGTAACAGACAGGATTGTTGATGCTATCAGGTCATTCAACACCACGGTAAGGTCAAATCAAAATTTTTACCTATCCAGATTTGATCCCAATTTACATAATATTGGCGATTGGTGTGCCGAAGTTGCCGAAGTCCTAAAACGCCTGATATTGCAAACATTCTATTCGAAATTATGTGTAAAAATTCTGACGAATACTCTACGTATGCGCATTATGCTCGCCGCTCATTACTTCGGTTACGTATAGTGCGTGGACTTAGTAATGAATTAATATCTGCGATTGTAATTCGCGGTATCACTGACCCCCTTATAAGAGCATCTGCTACTAACGCGAAACTGTTACCTGACGATTTAGTAGAATTTTTTTCAATTTATGTCAAATCTAATACCACTAAAACTGGTACTGTTCATAATACGGCTCAAACTTTTCATAATACGAAAGATAGACATAACCATAATAATGCAAACGGAAAGCGTAGGTTTGATGACGGCAAGTGCTTTACGTGCGGATAAAAAGGGCATACCCAAGCCTAGTGTAAGAAACGTAAAATTGATTCAGTCGACGGTCCGGTTAGCAGAAATTCTAGTAATACCGATACTCCAAAGCCCAGTTTTGTACCAACAAAACCCGAACCTTGTTCTTTCTGCAAAAAGTCATGTCACAAGATAAATACCTGTTTTGCGAAGCTCAAATCTGAGTCACCCGCAATAACGATGCTATTGTGACGATAATTCAAGTTGTACCTGTTGACATTCTAATAGACATCGGATCACTATTTCACTCGTTTCTTCATTAATGCTGAAACATTTTGATTGCGCTCGTAAACCAACATTTCGTATATTGAAAGGTCTCTGTAGTCAGGAAATTGAAAGTACGTCCTATGTTACTTTGCCTGTGGAATTTGATGGTATAACTTTAGAAGTTGATTTATTCATTGTGGAGTCTGCTTATATGAATACACCGATCATAGTAGGTACAGATGTCCTTAATAGAGTAGATGGATAGTACGTTCGTACACGTGATTCTTAGCAACTCACTAGGGCAGTAAGTAACTCGGATATGGTTATGACGGTACAGTCTGATACGTCAATACCAATTAATACGTCACTTGTTGGTGATTAATTACAACAATTGTTAGCTGTTATTAACAATTTTTCTCAGTATTTCATTACCGGTACAGCTATTTCTACCGTTACTACGGGCAGCATGTCTATCAAATTAAACAGTACTACCCTGGTCAATTATCGACCTCACCGTCTTTCCCATTCTATTTTGACCTCGGCAGGTTTTTCTGTTAATCTAAAGAAGTTTTTATTCCTTACAACCGAAGTCGAATATTTGGGTTGCTGTATATGTCCTGGTCAGGTACGGCCGAGTCATAAAAAAAGTTAAAACGTTAGTTGATTCCGTCGAACCGAAAAATGTTAGACAGATTCGGCAGTTCATGGGCTTAGCCAGTTATTTCAGAAGGTGCGATGTGTACGATTCAAAAGCCACAAAATTGGGCGCACATAGCTCAGGCTGCTGATCTGGAGACTTGTAAGTCTCAGACAGAAACTGAGAGACGGACAATTAGACGCGACACGTTATTTTGTTAAAAATGACATCCTTTTAAAGTTGGTTCTTTAGTTTTTGTCAGGAAACAAGCTCAATCAACCGGCAAGGCGGACGCCTGCCTGCTCCTGCCTACCTCACCGTGTGATGAAGATACTGCCACATGGGCGGTATGAACTGCAACTCCTGGCTGGCTCCTATGGGAAGTCAACTCAAGCAGCGGCTGAGTATATGATCCCGTGGCGCGGAGAGTGGACTCCTGAAGTATGTGCTGTTTTCTTCGATTGTGAGTTGTTTTCTGTTAGGATAAGTGACATGCTGTGTTACTATCCTAAGGGTTGAGAATAAGCTTCACGTCGTGCCTCTTTTCTCAACCGTGGCTTAAGTTATTTGCTTCACGTCGTGCCTCTGGCTTAAGCTGGTCACAATATAAGTAATGCTTCACGTAGTGCCTCTTACTTAGCTGACTTTTTGTGACTAAGATATGCTTCACGTCGTGCCTCTATCTTAGTTTGATTTGTCTTCTGTTTTATTTAACTGAGATATGCTTCACGTCGTGCCTCTATCTTGGTTTGATTTGTCTTCTGTTTTATGTAACTGAGATATGCTTCACGTCGTGCCTCTATCTTGGTTTGATTTGTCTTCTGTTTTATGTAACTGAGATATGCTTCACGTCGTGCCTCTATCTTAGTTTGATTTTTCCCTGTTGTATGAGACTAAGATATGCTTCACGTAGTGCCTCTATCTTAGCTCGTACTTTTTATGCTAACTACCAAGTTATAGCTTCACGCAGTGCCTCTGACTTGGTATGCCCTGTAAACATCATTAATGTTTTGAAAACCATAAACTTATTTTCTTGTATGTTTTTTGTGTGTTACATATATGCAAGCCCGAATCACGAGGAGTCTACTGTTGTTGTCCAAGGCAACGATTCACCATCCAGAGCCACGGAGCCAGCTGTCAGCGGGAGGCAGCAGCTCAGCATGTCCCGAGTGCAGGGTGACGTGTCCCCAAGCACATCAGCTGCTGAGACGCATGCTAGCGTCGCCCTCGAGTTGCAAGAGGATCAGGCAGCGACAGGAGCTATTGCTGAGGACGGGAACTCTCAAAGCCAAGAGCTTCATGAGCCTGACTGTGGACATCCTTTGCCGATGCAGGAGACTGACCTGTAAAGTTGAAGGAGCCCGTGGACGGACTCCTGTCAGGAGAGGCCGTATGGAAGATCACATCACTATGGTCATACCGAGGTTATAAAAACGCGGTGCACACCAGTGACGGATCTCTTTTTTCGCCGCCAGCCATCGTCTAGGCAACATCGTTTCCTTGGAATATTGTCTCTGACATTTTTCTGCTGACATTTCATTTTTGCTGTATTTGACTATTTAATTAAAATGTTAACGTATTTGTTGTTGTGAGCTTTTTAATTGAATTAGGATCAAATACACAAGAATACCTATACAACGTTAGTATAAGCGAAACCTGAATATATGTAGTTTGTTCAGAATAAATAACTGAATCGATTCTAATAATTTTTACCCCATGTTATATTTTGTCCCAAAAATATTTAAAAAAGGTTAAAAGTTGGACACCGAGCAACACCAAGTAGGTTATCCAATCTCCGCGCCGAACGGTTAGGTACCTAGGTACTATTATCAATGAGCGCAAGACGGCGTGGCGCGGCGCTAGCAGCGCGGGGGAGCATGTCATGATACAGTTTTGAAATTTTGTACATAGATTCTTTACATAAAAATACTAGACACGTGTTTTGGGTTTCGCATACTTATACTAAAAATAATGTTGTATATTACCTATAACATCAAATGGCATAATATGGAGCCTTTCTTTTTCTAGTTCTGCCCTAGGACAACAAGCAGCAATGCCAAAACCTCGGAATTTGGCCTACCATTCACGTTCCGCACTTCAGTCTAAAAGTGCAGAACGTTAAAAACACACAAATTGTTGGTTTTTCAGCGTGGTTTGTTTGCTGTGTACAGCGTACATAGGTAGACTCTAGGTAACTCGCGATTGGTTGACTGCTGTACAACACGAAAAATAAATTGTTGTCGAAGCATGGGTCTATAACACACTCCGCTTTTAAAACTATGCCATCAAAAGTACCAACTTATTCGTGAGAGTAGGTAGTCGATATAGTAGCTTATTTACAATAACCGGTTACTAAAGCAAAAAATGGGTGTACTATAATATAATAGGTACACCTCTGCTTAACCCTCCTGGGAAACAAGGCGTGCTGTTTTGTTATATTGTGAAAGCCGATTCTACTTAATCTAGCGTTTATTCACGAAGGCTTAGGTACAACTTTAACAATAGGATTAGCAACAAAAGTAATTAGTGGGTCCCAAAATATAATATCGTCACAAAATACAACAATCAATCCATAACCTAACCTGCCCTTTAATAATGTAGTTATCCTCGATTAATCTCGACCTCGCTAGTGTACGAACTAGAGATTGTGTGAGAACGAGCTTAAAACTTTGTCTACCATCTATTGTGAACGCCTAACACAAGCTTAGGAAGCTCCCAGTTTGATAGGAAAAGTGTAAGCGCTTAATAACGTAGGAAAGCAGCAAATTTCAGAAGATACACAAGAACAACGAGTCCACGAGTCCATAATCTGGTGTGAAACACGGACAAAAAACTTTTGTTTGTAAAAACAGTTCTTCATTATTATTGGAAATAACAAACATTCAAGCAGAGAAATTCACGACTGCTACACGCATAAAGCAACATTCTCAATAGCAGATAGCCAACTAAACATGAAGTTGTTTAACAAGCATGATTTCAACTCCCAGTTGGTATTCACTCAGTTAACATAATGAATTATTGAAGACTTTGTTTTGTATAGAAACTACTCGACATCGCACCGCGGTTATTCACATTGCCCGCCATACCTACTATACACTCTCTGCAATCAGTCTAGAAGCGTGGCAGTCTGCTACAATTTGCGTGGCGCTGGGTGCATAAAAGCCACTCCTATGCCCGCCTTTCTGAAGGCGACGTAGACAAGTTTCCACTGTGAACAAGGAGCTAACTAGCCCGGGAATGTTACTGTAGATAATGTACTCAATTCGTCTTGTATTCAAGCGCCGGATTCGGAGGAGAGCGTCGTCGGTTAATGCATTAAATAAACTACGTATATATTACGCTCTTTGTTTATTCACACTTCAATCGTACGCTCTTAGGCACTAAGTTATACATTATTTATTTCCTCACTACCTTTAGGATTAATCTTCACGCTGCGGCAGCGACAGACGAGGCAGGGTCTTAATTTTACGCCTCCGCAGTCGATCTAGGAACGGAATAGAACTATCAAACATAGGAAGAACAGCGTTTTTCTTAGTTTTATATACGGTGCTACGAATGCTACGATCACTACCATTACGGTGAGTAAGCGAAGTAGTCGTTTCCAAAGCCAAGTGTAGGGAGTCCCCATCTATCGATAGATATTATTTCCTCTTGCACTCGATGTAAAGACCTAGTGGCTGCGGAGTACCTACACCGTTCGCCGGAGCAAACTGAATTAGGAACGTTTTTCTCCATTTTATATCTTTCGCCCTCTAAGGAGCGTCGAAGTGTTGAATTATTGGACTTACTTTATTTTATAAAACGATTTCGCCGCCAGGAGATTTCTGTTTACTTTGCCACAAAACGTTTTTCGAATTCCCCGTTTCATATTCTATTGATACAAATTGATAGTAAGTCGGTTTCCATTTGCTTTATGTACGTGTATAATATTGAAACGAATAAGACCGTGTTATTGGAAATCAAGTTGACAACACCTTTGAGGGACTGACAGGCGTGAAGTCCCGCGATTTCTTTGCTACCTACCGGCACCTATAGAATGCTGGCAAAAGCAGGCGTATTTGTTTTATAGAATGAAATAATACTTTATGCCTATGATTTATTTTTCTTCGTCTTGGTTTTACCCGAGGTTCCACCGTTCTTCCGTTCTCTTCTATTCATGCTTCATTTGAAATAGATCTACAATTAAAAATCATGTCATAAACATATTTATATTTTGTAATTACAGTAAAGAATATATAAATAAATCCAATAAACGACAAACCAATCCAGTAAAGCCTTAATGCAGCTGTTACAAAATGACCGTTCACAGTAAAATGCACAGTGTAACTGGGATTTATTTGAGGCTACTGGCCGTCACTGGCTTTAATCTATTAATGACTGCCGACGCAGCATGTCACTATCGATTAAACCTACCCTTTAACAGGATTAAGCCCATAAAACCCGTAAAACATTTTAGGTATACTTAAAACATCTATCTGTCAATAAATATGTCGCCCCTCACAAATCGAGTGTAACATCGATAAGTCCATCAGAAGTGTCGATGTCGATTTGATCTCTAGTAATGCGATTACTATCGAACTACTTATATGTCGACTCGCAGTACGGTTCCGTCGCTTTTATAACAATGCAGTTTTTTATTGTTTCTTTTTTTATTCAATGAGTTTTATTCTCAACAATATTGTAATTATATTATTTTGACGTAGATGCGAACTGTAGGGTGGAAAGAATACCTAGTAAAAGAGAAGATATGTAGGTATCTATTTAAAATTGAATTAAATAGTTCTACCTCTTTAGTTCAACCGTCTCTACGTTTTGTGAACAAACTGCAAAAATCGCCAATCATTTTATCAACAGTGGTGTATAATTAATTATTTTGACACATATTTCTGACATTTAATAATTCCTCATTTAGTTTTGACATAATTGGAGTATGAAATAATATGTAATCGTTCAATTTATTTTTTAATTTAATACCATAACTATGCATGATTTTTCAAATATTTTGTTTAGTAAATAATTTGTAATCCTCGGCTAGACTTGCTCACCATATTTGTACGCCTCCTGGCATAACATGGCGCTCTGTTCATCAATTATAAGATCTGTATCTCTTTACCTATGTTAACAAATAAATAAATTATTATTATTATTAAAAAATAAGTTTAATAATTTTATCAATAGTGGTGTATAAAGAGTAAGTAGGGTAAATACGCCAAACATCCCAATCTTCGGCAGTCTGCACATTTTTAACTTGTGTTCATTTGAAAGGTAATTAAGTGGCAATTGTGCCACTCGAATTGCATCCTTAGTTCATACAAACCGTTACTATCCGATTACGTTCGCTCTTCGCACACTGAGCGTCAGCACCGATGCCCACGTTGTAGTTAAAGTAGCTTACTTACTGTGAATACCCACGCTTTGGGGATTGATATTATAACGGTAAGACACTTGATATAATTTTTTTTGTTTTAAGCTTTATTATCAATAAAAAGTTAATTAGTTGAATCTAGAGAAATGAGATGATAAATGATCGTAATGTCGGCCAGCCTCGAATTCGAGCGCCACTATACAGGATAAAATACCTATTACAATATTGAAAACATTATAAGATAGCTAAATATGGTTTGGGATACAAATATAAATTGCTCTTTGGAATTTGCTATCTATTAAACCCAACGACGATATAAACATTCTCTTTGATTAAACCCAACCGTTTGGGTTGGGTTTAATAGATAAGTAGCTATTTTTTTTTTATAATTATAATGACTAAGTTAATTATGACTTTTTTATTTTATGAAGCTGAGTTGTTGTTTGATTTTAATTATCAATGCATATGAATAAACACATTTGTGCTTTACCAAATCATAATTGTCGGGGTGGACTGTATATTTGTTGATGTTGAATTAAACTTCGGGGTGTCTTGTTTCCATAGGTTCTTGATTTATTTTCTTGACTTATTTTCCAGGGCGGCTTGCTGCTTGTTAAGTGACTGGCGAGTGTCCGTTGAATGACCAAAAAAGTGCAGCAAACCACCCTTTTTATACAACTTGCGCTAGCCGTACTCTAGCACAGGTAGCAGAAGGCGGCGGGGTGCGCGGCCCGTTATTCCGGAGCGTTCCTTTGTCCTTTGTCTGGGACCGTGCTCTGCGCCGCCTCCCTCACAATCATACTTTCTAAAATGTGACCGTTAGGTACCTAACGGTTATACCAACCGTTAGGTACCTTATTGTTCTGAATGTAACCGTTAGGTGCTTATTGTCTTTGTTACAATCTTAGCTTTCTAAATCATACTTAACTTTCTAAACCTAATCGACTACATATCTTACTTACTAGCCCTACTAGAAAATGGTCTTTATTTCATACTTAAAACTTAACATCTATGAATCTACTTTACAATATCAAACTTAAGCTACGTCGTCCGTAACATCCTCCCCCCGGCGCAGGGCTACCGTAGCCTAATCTTCCACGCAGAGGACGGCGAGCTTCGTAACTGGACGCCGCAGGATGCCCGCTGTTGTTCTCACGTCGGCTGACCGCACCTTGCCGTCTGGGCCGCCGTAGACTGCTTCCACGACGCCTCGAGGCCATGTGCCCCTCGGAAGTGATGAGTCGACGATGACGACCAGGCTGCCGACTTGAAGGGGACGTCGTTGGTCATCTGACGCCCCTCGGGGTACCAGCGTAGGCAGGTACTCGTCCACCCAGCGCCGCCAGAAATGGTCGGCGAGCGCTTGGGCGGTTCTCCACTGCTTGCGGCTCGCCTCCTCACAAGGCCCAGTGTGGGGAAGGCCTGAGGAAGTTCTGATGAGGAAGTGGTTAGGTGTGAGGGCCTCCGGATCCTTAGGATCAACAGAGACATGGGTCAGAGGCCGAGAGTTTATGGAGTGCTCGGCCTCTGTCAGCAGCGTCAGCAGCACCTCTTCCTTCAGCGCCTTCTGACGCAGAGTCGCCCCCAACGCCGTCTTAACAGAGCGCACTAATCGCTCCCACGCTCCCCCCATATGCGGCGCTCCAGGCGGGATGAATTTCCACTTCATTCGATGTTCTAGCCCAAAGTGAACGAAGCCCTTTGTCCACTCTTTGTACGCCGCTCGTAGTTCGGCGTCCGCTCCTAGGGCTTCCCGTTTCGTCGGCGCTCTGTCCCTAGTCCTTATTTCAGGTGACAGCCGACTTAGTCCCGTGTTGAAGCCTAGCTCGTCTGAGCCAGTCTGCCACAGTAAGCCAAATGTTTTGTCTGTGTTTCGTTCCTTTTGTCCGAATCGTACTTCAGTGTTGTGTGCCCGCTCCTCCGGTGTAAGGTTCCTCAACACGTTGGGCTGGTTGGAGCACCAACCTCTCAAATTAAAGTGCGCGTTCTGATGTATCTTCATAATTTCACGTGCCGTATCGATCGCCTCCTCCTCAGTCGCGACGCTGTCCACGTAGTCGTCCATGTAGTGGCTTGACGTTATAGCTCGCACGGCGTTAGGGTACTGTGCTGCGTACAGTCTTGCGTTGGCGTCTCGGACTGAATGCGCGATGAAAGGCGAACACGATGCTCCGAAGATCATTGAAGTCATCTTATACTTCTTCGGGGGTTTATTTCGTTCCTCCCCCCGCCAGAGAAACATCTGCGCAGCTTGGTCCTGGTTTCTTATCTTGACCTGGAGAAACATTTCTTGAATGTCCGCCGTGATGGCTACTGGGCGCTCTCTGAACCGGAACAGGATCCCGGGTAATGAGTTCAGAAGGTCAGGTCCTTCCAGTAGGCAGTCGTTTAGGCACACTCCACTGTATTGATGTGCGGCGTCGAATACTAGGCGCATCTTGCCCTGCTTATTTGGGTTCACGACGGGAAAGTGCGGCAGGTACCACGCCTTCTTACTTGTATCTTCTGTCCCGTCGCATTCCTGGGCGTATCCTTTGTCAAGTAGATTCTTGACCATTGCGCTGTATTGTTCCGCGAAGCTCGGTGATGAATCCATCTTCTTCTCGATAGTCTTTAATCTTCTTAATGCGCAGCTGTAGTTGTCGGGCATAGCAGCATTTTCATCACGCCACGGTAACCCGACTTCGAAATGATCACTGACTTTTTTCATGGTGCTGTGAACTACGTCGATCGCCTTCTGATCTTCTGGTTTGATCTTCTTCGCCAATGAAACTCCCAGTGCATCAATCTTGAAGTGCGACTTCATTAATTCTTCCACACAACGTACATCATCTGTCTGCTTCGCTGCAGACACGTCGTATAAGTGTAGCACAACTTGTCCTGCTTGTTTCTTCAGCGTGGCGCGCGGCGCGGTCCCGTGGATTACCCATCCCAGTTGAGTGTAGGAGGCCGCGGGTTCATTCTTCCCGCCCATGCGTAGTTCACGTGTAACTATCAGGTGCCAATTGTCTGCACCTATCAGTACCTTCGGTACGGCTTCTCCGTAGAACGCGTCTCTTTCTATGTCCCGGAGGTGTGGATAGTTAATTAATGTCGACCTATCCACTGCCTGACTATGAAGTTTCAGATCTTTCATAGTTCGCGCGCGCAGCTCCTGGAGTTCACCGTCTTGGCCGCGTATCTGTAGCTTGACCGCTTGGCTGTATTCTTCACGTTGTTGTGAGGTCACACCTTGAATGCTGAGAGTCGAGACCGGCCCGCTTACGTGTAGACGGCGTGTTATTTCTTCGTCGACGAGCGATACCGTTGAGCCTTCATCTAACAGGGCGAACGTCGCTACCTGCCCGCCGGGCCCTTTTAATATCACCGGACATATTTTTAACAATACACGCTGTGACACGTTGCTCGGCGCGGAGACGGTCATTACTGCTTCCTGTGGCTTTGTGTTCTCGGCGTCGGTCGCTTTGTTTGTATCTTCGCTCGGCGACGCCTCTCTCTTTGCCGGCTCCTTATGTAGCAGCGCGTGATGCGGGCGGCTACAGGTCCCTTTTCCACAACGTTTAGCTCGGCAATGCTCACGTCGATGACGTTTAGTTACACACTTGAAACATACCTTGTTAGTGCGCGCCCAATCCCATCTTTCGTCGACGTTCATCTTCAGGAACTTTGCACATTTAGGTACCTCGTGGTCACCGTCACAACACAAACACTCTTGTTTTCTTTCTTCCTGCTTGTCAGACGTTGCGTACACTACTTCACGACCCGGTTTCTTCCTTGAGTTCACTGGTGTGGCACTTTTCAGTTCTTTCTTCGAGGCGGGCGCGAGCGTCGTATTCGTGAAGGCGTATTTCATAGCTCGGTCAGCCTCCCGCATCAGGAACTTTGATAACAGTATCACTTCCGGTTCACGTGATGGTTCTACATTTTCCGAAGCGTAGTCGCACCATCTCGATTTTACGTGCGGGCTCAACTTCTCAACCACTTCACGCACTAACATCGGGTTCCATAAGTATCCGCGGACGTCCATCTTAGATAGCACACACACTATGTTTTGCAACTTTACTGCGAACGAATTTAAATCACTGGCCGCACTTGTGAGTCGAGGTAGCTTCTTTAAGTCTTCCATTGCTCGATCTATAAGTATCTCCGGCCGCCCGTAGTACTGCTCCAGTGTGTTTATGATCGTTTGAGGATCAGACGCTGTGTATAAGAGTGCTGACACTGCTTCTCTTGCTTCACCTTTGATACAGTTGCGCAGTCTTGCTAAGTTTTCAACCGTAGTAAACTTGCATAGCTTCGATGAGTCGTCGTACGCTGCTTTGAATGGCAGCCACTCAATAGCCGCTCCGGTAAACGTAGGCAGCTCGGTCGCTTGACGTGGCGGCGGGCGTACTTGAATAATCCTTTCCAACGTGTCGGCCAATAGTTCAATTCCTCGTCGCTCCTCTCTGGTGGGTGAGCGCGAGGCCGATCGTTGTCTTCGGTGGTCATTCCTGGCAGGTGTGGCGGCATTAATGCACGTAGTGGGTTTGACGTAGGCGGCGGCTTCCGGGGCGGTGTGCGTGGCGGCGGGATGCGGTGGCTGCTCTTCCTGTAGCCGGTCCGCGCCTGGAGGATGACTTCGGTCAACATTTTGAAGCCATTCGTCCACCCTATCTTCGCTCATGCGCACCGAGCCCTCTTCGCGGGCGTCGGCCTCTGCCTCAATCGCTGACACTTCGTATTCCAATCGCTTGTTGACGAGCGCCTTTTCCAGTTCTAGTTGCTCGTTCCTTATCGCGGCGATCCTTTTCTGTGCCTCGTACTCTGCCTTTTTTACTCGCGCCAAGTCACTGCTATACGACCTTCTGGAACGTATCGTACTTGCTGTTTCCCTCACAGAAGTGTCGCGTGCAGCTGTCATAGTTCTTGCCGAGTCCTGGGTTCGTAGTGCGGGAGACGTCGCCGTGTAGTACGACGCGGATGTCGTGGCGATTGTGTTGCCATAGTCGAACGCGGTCGCGGTGGCTCTACTTTCCGGAGGAGCCGGCGCGGCGGACGCGCTACCTGTTGTCGTCGGCGCAACTCTCCCCGTCGCGGCGGTGACGGGGGGTGCGGTCGCGAGCGCGGGGGCGGCGGGGTCGGCCCCAGCCGCGGGCGCACTGTACGGAGTGCGCTGGAGCGCGGACGCGATGGTCGACGGCGACCTAGGCGGATCTTCGAACGTACGTGGGCGTCGACTGTCGTAGCCCGATTCAGACTCGTTCTCCTTGGCACTGACGCTTCTAGTCTTCATGCTTGATTTATTCATACTTGATGTCTTGAATAAATCTTCAACCGGCGATCTTCTTAATTTCGATCCGGAGCGAAGGACCAGAATGTCGGGGTGGACTGTATATTTGTTGATGTTGAATTAAACTTCGGGGTGTCTTGTTTCCATAGGTTCTTGATTTATTTTCTTGACTTATTTTCCAGGGCGGCTTGCTGCTTGTTAAGTGACTGGCGAGTGTCCGTTGAATGACCAAAAAAGTGCAGCAAACCACCCTTTTTATACAACTTGCGCTAGCCGTACTCTAGCACAGGTAGCAGAAGGCGGCGGGGTGCGCGGCCCGTTATTCCGGAGCGTTCCTTTGTCCTTTGTCTGGGACCGTGCTCTGCGCCGCCTCCCTCACAATCATACTTTCTAAAATGTGACCGTTAGGTACCTAACGGTTATACCAACCGTTAGGTACCTTATTGTTCTGAATGTAACCGTTAGGTGCTTATTGTCTTTGTTACAATCTTAGCTTTCTAAATCATACTTAACTTTCTAAACCTAATCGACTACATATCTTACTTACTAGCCCTACTAGAAAATGGTCTTTATTTCATACTTAAAACTTAACATCTATGAATCTACTTTACAATATCAAACTTAAGCTACGTCGTCCGTAACAATAATAATTTGTAACCGTTTTTAATGGTTCACTGACTTGTTTCACAAATATTAAATTTTATCATAATTGATCGTTACAAGGGCAAAATAACATGCCAAAACTCCATTAGGGTCAGTTCACACCGAGACGCGACGCGACGCGCAGTTTTCAAGATAGAAATACAATTACAGACCTTATCTACTACACAAAAAGGTATACGATTCAGTGAACTACGCCGCGCGGCGTATCTCGATGTAGTAGACACTGAATGTGTACCTTTTAGTTTAGTAGATAAGGTCTTTAATTGTATTTCTATCTTGAAAACTGCGCGTCGCGTCGCGTCTCGGTGTGAACTGACCCTTACGTTATGAAATATACCAATAGTAACCCGTTGTGTGGTTCCAGACCCTTGCTACTATATTCACTCTCTAACTTGATTAAGGAATTTAAATTACCTAGTTACATCTCTGTCTAGCTATATGACACTCAAAGGGCTGACTGGTGGTATTATCCAGTCGATAGAGCGTTAATAGTTTTAATCAAATGCATTGTAAGCAGTCGTGTTACTGACTGTTTCATCTCATGGGCATCCGTAGATATAGCAAACGCAGCTGCTAACTATGAGGTTTCGGGGTGTAGATCAAAAGAATTGCTTTTTTATTTGCTGGAATTACCTATAGGATGCGAAGGCATTGTCTTGTAGCAGGCCTACGCAAACGAATTTATCTGTATATGCAACAATGTCCAGGTAAAAAAACGATACTATCCTGCCTGCCCGCATGCGGATGCTACGGGCGCGAACCGCAATGTATAGTTGTCACGTTTTAGCATGGCATTAGCGGTCATTGCCCTTTCCCTAATATCTCTCGGTAGGAACCCAAACAATATACTATGTACGGTTTTTCGTTATTGAAACATATTGAAGATCACGATAGACATTGATTCAAGACGTCAACGGACTTTATTCCAGTTTCTGAAATTTCTGAATTTCTGAAATTCATGCTAGAAGATGTTGGTGGGTCAATGACCGCTAGTGCCATGCAAAAACGCAACAACTATAGAACATTCTACGATATTAGCAACCCACACAGTCGCCGCCGACCTCACCAAGATTGTACCCTAAATCACTAATCATTTTCCTTAAATTATTCGAATACTTATCTGAAGATATCGTCGACCGTAGGTTCAATTGAGGTAAGGGACATAATACGATTTTTCAGGAGAGGCCGACAAAGTTTTTTTTCGGACTAAATCGCCTATAACTTTTTTTGTTATTAACCTTTTTCGGATCTGATTTCACACATAATCTTGTATTTTAGTGCTCTATCTACCTGTGTAACACTTATTTAAATAAGTTAGCTATTTAAGAAAATAGACGTCCCTCACACCAACGTATTTTGTTAGTAATGTCCCTTACATTAAATTGATCTCTACGTTGGATCCAATCTATAATGAAAAAATAGTGTAAAGGTCTTGTTGAAAAAATGTGTGAAGAATAATTCGTTGATTGGGAAGACCCTTACCTTATTTGAAGTGGATTGGCGGCGGTAATTACACCATTTCAAGTTGCTATATTGCATAGTTTTTCAGATACATTGTTATTATGGGGCTGATTCGAAATTCGAATCCAAAAATCAGTAGGGTAAGGGACATTTTTTTTAAGCTAGAATTTTTTTTCATATACACCATTCGAAAGAGCGCAAAATTCTGAACAAAACTGTATACTCAACACATTTTGGGTATTTTGTCCCTTACCTTAATTGAACCTACGGTCGACGATATTTAGATATGGTACCTATTCGATAAAGTGTCAATCAAGTGAAGTAGGTACAGATCTACTGAAGGTATAACAAATCATCTAAGCTACCTACACAATTAAGGGTTGAAATATACCTAAAGGTAGTACGTAAGTAAGCACTTCTTCAGTTTTCATAAGCAACAGCGTAATATTAAACTATTTTTAGATGAACGACGGCACGTGTAAGTACAACTTCGCAGACGGTCACAAATTGGTGGAGAAAGGTTAATCAATCTTCAATGAACTGAAAACTAATTTAGAGAAGTTCCTTTAATATTACGACGTAAGAAAACCGCTTACCTATATATAACATTACACGCTGCAATGGATAAATACGCGGGCATTTGCTTAACACACTGACAGAACTTAGCAATGGCACTCATTTTGACAGTTCAACAACATGCGTTGCGTTATTGACGTTGTTGAGCAGACCACAGAGGTAATATATGAAGCAATGGTTTAGCAATATCCTTCAAAATCATTCAGATTGCGATTGAAAGTGTGTTGCGCAATAAGTGTGCTGGGTAAGATTTAATTTCGCTTATACCGGGTTCACACGGTTCGATTTTAGTTGATCAACTGCCAAGTCGAAAGCGATTTGAACCGTCTGAACAAACTTCCAATCAAATCCAAAGCATTTTTTGTTGAACAACTAAAGTTTTCAACTAAAATTGAGCCGTGTGAACCCGGTATTACCGACATATGGCGTTCAAGGTTTTCTCCGAATGTTACGTACATTCGGACAAAACCTTGAACGGTATGCCTCATAGTTTATTAAACGCTTTTACCTTTAAGAAGAGTCTGTTTACAGGTAAATGTGACTTAAGTATTTTCAGTGGATCTATTGGGACACAACCAAAAACTACTACTGGCGGTTAAAACAATCCATCTGGCCATAAGAACCAAGAGCGTCAGTAAAGATCCTTTATCAGATAAACACGTCAAGCAAGGGATCAAGACGCTGAAATACAAAAACATTAATCCCACTCAGTTCGTCCATTCCTTTTCTTTATTAGGCAGTATTGCATAGTTTCTGTTCCGAGCCAGGGTCTAGAATGTTCCTATGTACCGCCAATACGGTGTTTCCTTTTCATTAAGTTTCCACGCACAATATTGCAGGCTGGTCGTAAACTTTCCGAGGTGGTCGGCTAGCATTTGTTGCTCCTTACGTCCGTCCACCAAAGTAATGAGACTCAAGAAAAATTATACCTTTAATGAAAGAGAACTCGTTTACGCATGTTTCGTGGACGCAGACGCAATTACAGGGTGGATACAATATACGAAGTTTAAGGGTGTTGTATTTTAGCGTAGTTAGAGTGTTTCGTCTTTAATTAGTTGCACATAAAACACATATTTTATTGTGAGAGGATTCTTCGTCTTATTGTTCAGGTCGTTGCTGTTGGAGATATTTATAGTCTCCGCGGAGTCTGATATTGTTGTGACGCGCAAGATTGTTGCTTTGAAATGGAAGGTTTTGTTTTATAATTTCAAAAACAAAGAAAGGTATGCCCCCAGACGGGTGAGTGTTAAAACACGTGTGGAAATTCCTATAGTCAAGTTACCAATAGAGAAAGCAAACAATCTTGAACCCAATAACGTTGATACCTAGATACGTTTTAGTTAGGTATTTTTTATTTAGAATTTCTAATCAAAGGGTGCTTTTGGAAACGAAAATTACCTTTCTGTAAGTAGCTTTAAAGGTCTTTATCTCGCTTCTAACGTCTGGCAAAACTGTAGATAATTGGATTTTTCTGTATACACGTTAACGGAAAAGTGTGCAATCCGTCATTCTATACAATTCCTAGGAAATGTGTACAATTCCTAAAATATATATGAAATTTATGATATATTTTTTAATATGCACTTTTCCTAGGAAATCTTAAAAATTCAATGTTGCAAGTGCTAAAGACGACGCGGATGCGAGAGCGAGCGAAGGGCACCCCGAGGTTCGGTTTGGTTAGGTTCCTTTAAACCCTGCAGACAGAAATAGGTCCGTCAAAAGAAATAATCCGTCGACCTGACGTCAATGTCGACGACGACGTCGTTAGAAATAAAACATGCAGCATGCTGAATTTATGCTTTAGAATGTTATGCTTAATCATTATTATGATTACAAACGTGTTTTATTTTTTTTAGTCACAGAAAGCAATACTTTTTATACATTTCCTAATATCATCTTGGAATTGCATACAATTCCTAGGAAATACATACATTTCACAGGAAATGTGTGTATTGAAGAAAGATTATTTTACACGTTTCCTAAGTAGGCTCGGAATTGCATATATTTCCTAGGAATTGTGTAAAATTCCTATGTTTCATACATTTCCGGTAACTATACATAATTGACAGCCTTGTGGGTCTTTGCGACAAGCGTGATTGTCGAATTTTGGGTAGGTAAGTACCTATTGGGTTCGATCCCAGGTTGGGCAAGGTAGTTTTTAGGGTTCCGTACCAAAATGGTAAAAAGGAACCCTTATGGTGCGGCTCAGTCGGTCTGTCCGTCTGTAACAGCTGGATATCTCAAGAACTACTAATGCTATCAACTTGAAATTTAGAATAGTTTTAGATAACGTTTGCCCAACTTTTTTACAAATAAGAGAGATTTTTTTTTTTGCAACAGGGACTGAAAAAGGCTCTGAAAAATTCTAAGAGGGGCTACTAGGGCATGTGGGGTATCATATGAAAGAGCGCAGTTTGCACATTCTCAAACACTTTTCTTTCTTTTTTAGGCCGCATAGTATTCGACTTTTGGTGAGAAATGTAAAAAACTAAATACCGTTCCCCCCCCTTATCTCCGAAGTTTGCATAGAGAATAATCTGAAATTATTCTATGTGACAGAAGTTTATGTAAAAAATACAGGAAAAATAAAATGATATCTCTAAATAGCACCCTTTTTCAGAAATCATCAACAAAATTTACATTAGTTCCACTATCGGTCAAGAGATGGCGCTGACCTAAAACTGCAATATTCTACACCGCAGCGTGCAGTGTTAAAATTCTCTGATGAATATAGGCCTCGCCGATAAAAATTTAAAAACATGATGGTACGGAACCCTCGGGGCGCGAGTCCGACTCGCTCTTGCTCGCTCAACTCATACACGCGAGCGACACGCGCCATCGACAGAGGCAACTGCAGCCGTCGACGTGTGTCGACGGCTGCAGTCAATTCGTCATCATGCCGCTCGTGTTTTTGAACACCGTATCTACGTAAAAACACAAAACAAAATACACGAGCGGCACGTTGTCGACGGCTGCAATTGTCTCTGTTGTTGACGCGTGTCGCTCGTGCGTATGTTAACAGACTCGCCCTCTATTACTTCGGACTTGAACAGCCTAACTGCTGGCTAAATGTGGATATATGTCATAGAATATCCACATTTCACCTCTATACAAATCTGCTTACCCCTTCGCAGGAATGACGTTACGTTATAGGTACCTACTTACTTGATAAACAGAACAACTAACTACAAACCTTCATGGAATAGCTAGTGTTGGTTATGTTCAATAAATAATATGTAAACTATATGACACTTTTCTCCTTCCAATGTATCGTTTGAAGCCATACCTACTGCAATAACAAATTGAATAGAAGAACTGCATTGGCGCATAAACGGCGATAGCTTGGTCGTACGAGAGAGCAATTCTATTTGTCTTACAACTTATACGACATTGTACTCTATGTTCTTGTTGTTCTTATTTTGTTTCAACTGTACGGAGAGATATTGCCATGTCTTCTGCAGAAAATGGGCCTTCGCATAAATCGTTAGAATGAATAACATTGCCAACACCATCATGTTCGACAAATTTAATATTGGTTGAAGTCAAGAAAAGATTATGACACGCCGCCGGTTTTGCAGAATTAAATTAACTAGCGAAACTACACAATCGTGATCCCCTTGGTTGTTTGCTTTAACGCGCTAATATCTAGTATCTTGAAAATAATAGGTAAAAAAAATATGTAAAAATAAAAAATAGGAAAAAAAAAGAAAATGGTAAAAATAATAGGTATCAATTATCATACTGATAGAGGAAAAATTAAAATACGTAAGCTGTACAGGTTGTCTGCAAAAGTCGACCTTACGTTGTGCGGGCTGGCAGAAAAATAAATCTGGTGGCATTCGAACGGTCAAGTGAATTTAGAATGAGCTTTCAAATAATAAAATTTTATTGTTTCGAAAACCAGTAGGTACTAGTTTAGACGCGTTGATCGCTTGGAATAAACGCAATCGTTATAACTTTGTAGCATTTGGAGGCCCCATACTGTACCTACTCATCACAGTACCTACCAAATTCCTTTGCATTCAGTCTACCCTAGAAGGAGTCGACGATGACAAATGCAATTACTTGCCTACTGCTTACAAGTTACAAGCAGGCGTCATAAACAAGCTTTCGAAGAAAACTCAGCACATCCCTTTCAGAAAACCTATTCCTTTCAGCAATTGCTTCTGTGATAAACAAAGAAATGTCTCGATCAAACTCGTTGCAGAGATCACTCAGCATAACTCCACAATATTGCGCTTTACACTCCATATCTCATTTTTATTCCGCAGTTGAGCGCAGTAGCCATGTTTTAACGCATTTTTATACTGAATATAGCAGAAATAACGAACCGCGCGGGCGTCGAGTGAATTAAAACTAATGGAACGGTTAATTTCTCATGAGGATAAAGCTAGCGAACTCCGCCCTACTGATTCTGTTGCTCCCGGGCCACTTCCAGATTCACACTCGACAGTTGTTTTTTATTTACTGTGAAATGTTTATGCAAACGTCATCCATTTACGGCTTAAATCTGTGATATTGTACGTAATGGTAGGAGAAACGTTTTGTTTGTTTTTTAGAAGCTGACACCGAAATGGTTTAACTTTTGGTTGAGAAATTTTCATAGAATCGGCGACGAGAATCACAGTATTCTAGGTGATAACTTGATCTTCTTCTTCGTAGTGTGTGGAAGCTAATCTAAATTAAAGGTCAGAATTTGGCTACGAGTTTGGCACCTTCAGTAGCGTCCATCAGTTCCTGTAACGTGCAGGCAACAGCACATTCTAGACACGATATTAAGGGTGCCAATGTTTAAGGAATTACATCACATTTACACTCCAACTTGATAAGGTATTTTAATTCTAACGTAGCAATCACTACTACTACTCGTATCAAACACTTGATTCGTCATTAATTATTCAGTAGTCTTAATGCATTCCTTAAGGTTACACTAGTCAGTAATTCTTCCATACTAACGTCGCGTCGTATGAAATTCACTCCACTATTTGACAGCGCAAATTAAATATAAAAAGTATACCTAACTACTTTTCTTGTTATTATCTAGGCCTGTACGAACACAGAATTTAAAAAAAAGTGGTTTGAAAGTTAAAAGCGTCGAAAGTTCCATATTTCAACACTAATTTTAACGCATCTGTGGGCGTAAATACTCGTAAATAACTCCGGGAGTATGAAAATGGCAAAATTGTTACCGCACAGCAAGAATTCAAATACCTTTATTTTGAATAAACACTTACCTATGTGCATGCATATTAGCCACGCCCACCAACGTGTTCAAAACGTCGACTAATGAACCATAAGTTAAAAATTGGTGTAATGTCTATGATCATAATTATGATTATACCAATACAATTTTTAACTACTATTATAATCAATCAATCAACTCAGCACTATTGCAGTCCACAGCTGGACATAGACCTATCATTATGATCATAATAATGAGGAATTAATAATAACTGCGCGAACACCCAAAACTCATTAACTGAACGATAAACGTTTGATGAAAGAGTAGGTTCTTAGTATGGTATGTTATGTATTATAAGGGAAATACACATATATACATAACTACATTAAGAAAAGTGTGTAGGTATTTATATGTCGTAGATATTAATATCTATTCGCAGATTGACAATAACCGTTCCGTACAATGGAAATCTCCTAATAGTGTCTACATTTGAAGAGTTCAGGAAATCTCATTTACTTAACGTTTCCAGTTCCTTATTCCATTATCGTTAATATAATAAAAAATATCCATATTTATTTAATATGTAGGTACTATGTAGATACTTATGTATTTTGTATATTTTTGTTTTATGTAATACTTATCTGAAACCGCTACAGTTAAAAAAATGGTTATATACCAACGAGTTTCTTGTGCTTTGAGTGTCTTTGCGCTAGAAGTTTGTACAACGGAGCCGTTAACGTTTCTTAGACTTTTTGACGAGATGTTGCGTAGAGGCATGGTCGTAGCTAGGGGCAAGTGTGGTGAATGCCCACTCTAGAATCTTCTTTGCCCACCCTAGAAAAATCGACTGTATTGAAGAGTTACTAACGCTAAGAGTTACTAGCTTCTCCTTATAAGATCACTTCGTTGTCCGTCAGTCTGTCTGTTAGTCAAGACCCTTTTTCTCAAGAACGTGTGGAGGTAAAATTTTATTATTAAAGTAAAAATACAACTGAGTATTTTGTGAATATTTCAAGTGCCTACCTGTTGCCATCATTAACATCGAGCAAAAAAGAGCAAAAAAATCGCGTTTGTTGTACGGGAAATATTTATTTTATTTTGTTTTTAGTATTTGTTTGTGTATTTGTGTCAGTCGTCAATTAAACTAAAACTGGCCAAGTGCGAGTCGGACTCGCACACGAAGGGTTCCGTACCACAAGGCGAAAATACCGAAAAAAACAAGTTTGTTGTATGGGAACTCCCCTTAAATGTCTGTTTTATTTTGTTTTTAGTATTTGTTGTTATAGCGGCAACAGAAATACATAATTTGTGAAAATTTCAACCGCGGTAGCTAGACGCTACCGCGGTTCTTGAGATACAGCCTGGTGACAGACAGACGGACGGACAGACAGACCGACACACAGCGAAGTCTTAGTAATAGGGTTCCGATTTTACCCTTTGGGTACGGAACCCTAAAAACACTGGTAATTAGTATTTTCGTTTCTCGTTAACGATACCTGTCCGTCCAACTTATGTAAGAGTTGTTTTTCTTTGAAGAGCATGCTGTTATAAGCTTTAATTGGTAAAGAAAATCTATCTAAGAATTTTTTTGTAAATCAGAATTACTTTGCTGATTATAATAAAAGCATCCCAAAATAAACTCATTTTATCGCGAACACTATACAAATGTTGCAAACACACTGTTAAGCTTTACAAATGATTGTCATCACACTTCTGTCTTCGGGAAGTGGTAATAGAGAAAAATAAGCTGAGGGCACGAACGGGACACCAAGCGTGAGTCGGCCATAAATAACGTGCGTGATGATGAATGGAACTGGCCAACAGATAATAAAAATAATTACGCACATAACACCCTTTACATCCACCCTTTATAGCTTTTCTTGACGTGGGACGCGCGAAGAAGGCAAAGGTATCACTAAATCAGCCTTAATGTTACCTATCTGCGCTACTATTCCAAGGAAAGGTGTAGGGACTTTATGAAAGAAACAATTTTATCTGTTTAAAAGAATATACTTAGATAAAACACAGATATAGGTAGGTACCTACATCTCTTTATCCTTAGGGGTAGATTACCATAAAAATGAAGTGCCCATAGCGCCGCCAATATAGAATACCTTGCATGTAAACGGCGCATGGACTTCATGTTTTATAAAAGCTAAGCTTAGCTTTTGCCCGCGGCTTCGCTCTCGTTCGCTCGCTTCGCGACTCGTAAGGGTCGTAGCGTGATGTTAAATAACCTGTAACCTTCCTCAGAATCAAGCTATCAAATTGCAAAAATATTTTTTTAAATCCGACTGTACCAGGGATTAGCGGGTTCAAACAAAAAAAAAGCTTTATTATGCATATCCATCCACAGACTGACTTCACCCAATGCTAGGCATAGGCATCTATCTTTCCTTGTGCCAATCCTCACGCTCCTGGGCCAGCCTTATAAACAATATCGTCTGACAATTTCGCCACCGAAAGACCGACATCTCGTAGCTCGTCGTTATTATATTAGTAAATATATAGTATAATAGTACTTAAGTACCTACTGCTAACACTGCACTAGTACCTATCTAAAAAGGCTGAAGAAAACCCCAAATTCTACACCCAAGAGAATAACTGAACATTATAAGGTACCTAGGTATGCTTATCATATATTTTACACAAGATGATGTAGGTACACACACATGAACACATCCAAACCAAATAGCTAAACCACATACTGATGTTCTTTGCTCAAAATAAATACACATCGGGCCAACCGCAGTGCACCATCTCCAGGTTACGCGAATTTAAATTCTACGGTTCACTTGACACAAAACAGAAGTTCGCTACACCGCCTAACTTGTTTACCCACTCAAAGGAAGCAAGAGTTGAGAGATGTTCGAGTTTTCTTAAGCCCGTACACTTTTCTCCCTACAAAAGTCAGTTAAACGGAATTTGGAACACAATTTCTGAGTAGGTACTCGATTCGTCTTGTATTTTCTGAATAAGCTGCCACTGTAGTCTGTAATACCTAGAGTCCTAGATGTCAGGTATACTGCTCGTGATGACGACAGATTTTCTTTTGTATATTAGGTATTTTATGTATGTACATAGCTAAGTAAACAGAGGTTGCTCGGAAATTGGAGTAAAAAAATTGCCAAAGCATCTGTTGATCGATTTGCGTTAAGGGGCTTACATGACCTAAAGCGCGGTCGAACTCGAGAGCATACACTTTCAAACCCTAATGTCAACTGCTCATCACATGTTACAAAATATTGCTTTTCCCGATGCTGGGACGTTAATTGTTGAGGAGTTCTCCTGGTAAGAACCAGGAAAACTCCTCAATAACCACTCACCATACGCATTGTGACGAGCATAAATTGCTTAGCAACCATATTAAAGTCGAATCGCAACCCGTGAAATATTTATATTAATTGAGTAGTTCCGATGGCCATCTGTGGTCTTCATCATCAGCTCCACTTTTCCAAATGATGATTTCCGAGAGCCAATGCTCACATTACTTTAAAAAATAGGTACCCAAATCGCTATAGCATTGCCTATAAAATTTGAGGGTTCCCCTCGATTTCCAAGGGATCCTCTCATCAGATTCCAACTTGATGACAATGGGACCACCTCGAGAGAACCTATACCCTTCCAAACAAAAAAAAAAATTAATTAGGTCCACAATTGACGAAGAAACATACATAAAGTCGAACATATAACCTCCTCCTCCTTTTTGGAAGTCGGTTAAAAAGTGAAATATAGTCTTGTATACCTATGTCATACCCAACAAGACTAAATTCCACTATTTTCTGGTAAAATACCTATCCCAAATACAAAAATACGTTGTATATCATGTAAGTTTTCTATTACACGGGAATATCTTCAGCAAGCAGTTATCATAGTTGGGCGGAAGACGTGTGCGGAATATTGCCTTAGTTTCAGGATTATGGTTGCTCGACTGTGGCTTATGAAAACCCCATATTAATATAATATCGTAGAACAAATGTACAGACGCCAGCACATCAAGTTACTACAATCTGTCAGATTTCTTTAATAGATTTTCGACTTTATTGCTAAAGCATAAGGTTCAAGGTTGATTGGGAAAATCTGACAGTTTCGGGTAGGTTGACCTGCTGGCGTCTGTACCTATACCTACCGTTTAATTGGTTTTGACGGTTTATCAATACAAAGTACATACATGCTATGCACTGAGTAGGTATGAACCAGGGACCATAGATAAAATACTAAATGTACACCAGGGACTTAAAAACACCGTAGAGGTTACAGAATTATAAGTGTTACATATTAAATTGATAACAGAATCTAATAACTATGTAAGTAACACTTTTATATGTGATTTTAGGGAAGTTTGCAAAGAGAAAAATCTGAAATTATTCTATGTGATAGAAGTTTGGCGACCGCGTGCCGGAAGACGTAGCGTTGGAAGGCCTCCCACAAGGTGGTCCGACGACCTTGTGAAGGCCGCAGGAACCCATTGGATGCGAGAAGCACAGAACCGGTCGAAGAGGAGATGCTTGGAGGAGGCCTATGTCCAGCAGTGGAAGTCTTTCGGCTGAAATGACGAGATCTACAGCCTGTGACAAAATTACTTATCTAAAACTATAACGCGACTTCGTCCGCGTCAAATTTCGGCCCCGTCCGATCGCGTCGCATCGCATCCCATCACTCGCCCGTGCCAGCTTTTTTGCTCAGCTTCTTAGGATCTTAGCGTGATGTTAAATTACCTATAACCTTCCTCAAGAATTGGGCTTATGCAAAAATAATTTTTCAAATCCGACAGGTAGTTCCGGAGATTATCTATACTCTTTATAATATTATATAGGAGTGTAGGTACTTTGTTGTGATCTGCAACCAGTTGAACCTTGAACCTACTAGGCTACTGGATTATTGAACCTGTCAACATGAGTTGTGTCACAGAGTACTTTGATAAGAGTTGTGTTTTGTGTTCAATTCATTTGAAATTCGCACCAACAAGGCAACAACACGTTTAGCCTGACGTCTCGATGTTATGACATTTTGTTTTGACATTGACAACTTGGTGCGTTCCACGTGCGTTCGTATCGTATTTATTTTTGCCGTCTGGATATTCATAGCATTTATATCAAAAGTTATTACGATACAAACTTAACTTTAATTTTAATTTAATACAATTTCATCGCAAAATTTATTAATTTCATTGGTTCCTTACTTATCATTCAAGATTCACGTAGCGAAAATATGAATACATTTTTTGATCGGTTGACAAGTTCATATCGGCTCAAATGTCATTTGTGTCATTCTTGTGCGTTCCATATCATCTCACACACACAGCAGAAAATAATTCATCTCATCAAACTGCATCTTTGTCTACCACCTATAAATTGCTATGCTTTATCCCTGGTTCATATTTTAGGATGCAAAAATTCTAGAACAGTAACTGCAATGCAAAATCAAAGTTGTAATGCGAATTGCGATCAAATTCATAACAGGAGTAATGTCAAGAAGTGGTGAATAATATTATATTGACCTTGTTCGCGGAACACACGAACTGGTTTGTGTTGTGTTGAAAAAAACAGATTTATAGTTAGTTATTTTTGTTCTCTAAACAGACAACCACATTGAGGGATTCCCTATCCCTACCGAGTTCAACACAAGGTATGTTTAACTTATGTTTTTTAAAACTATTACGCTGTCTAAGTCCGTTCTAATTACCTAGTTATTTCTTAATAGAATAAATACAGAATTCCAGTTCCTCGCTATCGCTCATCACGGATATGTATAGAAATGTAGCTTTTATTTTACAAAGCGCCAGATGGTGACGCATGTGAACTTGTGCACCTAGCTGCTTAATTATTTACCTGAATTTAAAATGTATGACCTTAAAACGTTGAAAGCCCTATTAACTATCTCTACAGGTAAATGACTTCATTTGTTGATAATCAGACTTGAAAAATTGGTGTCTTTACTAAGACTTGGTTCAAGGTGATTCAATCATTTATAATTAAATTCAACATTAATGATTTAACTAATATTTTTGTAAAAATATAATTTAAAAGAGTGTCCATGGAGTTTCTTGCCCGTTCTTCTCCATAGGTACCTACACTCTGGAATGGGCAACTAGCTTCATATTTTCTGACTGACCGACTTCTTGACAATTTAAAAGTGCCTATAAATGGTTTAATTGAAATAAATGCTTTGAGCTTGAATTTGAGTTTATACCTAATGAATCATAATAGAATCTTAACATCTCCAAAATTTTAAAATACAATACTTACCTGCATAAATAAAGTCTAAAAACTATAGATACCTACTTATGTTCAAATGTTATCAAATTGCTCTACAATTTAAAGCTTCATCATGCTATCTAAAATAACACAAATCACAAACAACAAAAACTGTGGGAACATTATAAAACAAATTGTTTAAATGTAATTTTTTTTATCTTATTAGGTATATGTAAAAACCAGCATCCGGTATCATCACACAAAAGTAGTCATAACAATTCTTGTTATCATAGAAAAACTGATACAATTATGTAGGCTATATAGCTATAGCTTTACTATAACCGTTTAAGTCTAATAGGGAAATCCGTGCACATTCTTGAAGTGCAATTTATTTGAATTGATTCATCCTGTCATTACCTATTGCTATTTCTAACAGAAGGGATGTTTATTGTGTATTTGAATAGTGCTAGTTTGTGTCGGCATACATTTGAGAGGGTAATATCAGGAGTTCTGGTCAAAGCAATCTAATAGATCCCAGTTAGTGGGATGATTTAGGAAGATAGTATTCTCTGGTGCAGCATGTTCAGCCGTTGGCCCCGGCTGTCAATTGTAGTTTATCTTTGACACTCGTTATGGTTAGTCAGAAGCCTGAAAGTCTGAACCAGTCTTGCCGAGGGGTGTAACTGGGTTGTGGAGGTCAGATGAGCAGTTGGTCTATAAAACACTGGTAATAAGTCAAATCTGGTTAGACTGGAAGTCAACCCCAACATAATTGGGAAAAGGCCAGGCAGATTGATTTTTGAGATTTCTCTGGAACATGTCCACATCCCAGATCTGTTTTTTTCCCATTTTAGAATAATGTATGTCTTTACAAATTAGGTTAAAATCTTTTTAATTTTCCTGACGAAATTTAGGTTTTGTTGTTAGGTACCTGTTTTTTGTTGTTTGCAAATTTCATTGCCTTAACAATTTCATTGTAACAAACCCCCGTTTTTTCCTTATTATATTTATTGTAGTGTAAATTTTACTTAGTCATTTAAATGGGCAACTGCGTTGTTGGAATGACTTAAAAGGAATTAATTATGTGAGTAATTCGGTAAACTGTGTCATTGCAAAGGTGTTGTTTCCTGTTTGAAGGAAATAATACAATGGTTTGTAATAAAAACACCATAATTAAATAGATTGCTTCATTAGTTAATAAATCAAACCACAGCTCTACTGTAGGTTATTGAAATAATTTATTTATGGATTTATACGTAAATGACGAATTTACTAATTCTCCATAATGTAGGTAGGTACTATATTTGGATAACGCAATATAGTTAACAGTGTAGGTATTAAAGTAAAGTAACATGAATAACATAAATATCACACTAATATTATAAAGGCGAAAGTTTGTGAGAGTGTGTGTGAGGGGGTGTGGGGGTGTGTTTATATGTTTGTTACTTCTTCACGCTCAAACGGCTGGACCAATTTTGCTAAAATTTGGTATGGAGGTAGCTGACACCCTGGATTAACATATACTTAGGCTACTTTTTATCCCGATATTCCCACGGGATCGACATTTACGCGGGTAAAACCGCGTGGCGCAGCTAGTAATATATATTTATATAAAACAAAGTCGAATTAGTTACACCATTTATAACTAAAAACCGCTGGACCCATTTTTATGATCTTTGAATTGTTGGATTTGTCTCCGCCCCGAATAGCATAATAACTATTAAAACATGGGAAATTATCACGAAAAAAAAATATGAAGATAATTCATTTTCTCATTCATTCATTCTTATTGATTCTGAGATGAAGTTCACCGGGTCAGCTAGTTTCTGATAAAGCAGGAGTTGACCACAATTTTCCTTGTTTATTATTTTTTATGGTTGTGCCATAAATCCAAAACCAATTTGCTAGTTTTGTCACAAAAAACGAAAGTAAGGCAATGATTAAAAAAAGTTCAGTTTAATTAAAAAAATTGCCACTTGTAACGAAATCTGCCGGTCGATTCTGTAAAAATCTCACCGTGAAAACTTAGGTGAAGTGAGTTTGTTTTTGCTAGGAATTGACACTATTGACAGCTCACTCCACGCTCACTTCACCTAAGTCGATTCTGTAAAAATCTCACCGTGAAAACTTAGGTGAAGTGAGTTTGTTTTTGCTAGGAATTGACACTATTGACAGCTCACTCCACGCTCACTTCACCTAAGTCGATTCTGTAAAAATATCACCGTGAAAACTTAGGTGAAGTGAGTTTGTTTTTGCTAGGAATTGACACTATTGACAGCTCACTCCACGCTCACTTCACCTAAGTTTTCACGGTGAGACGGTTACAGAATCGCACTGCTGTAATCCAATTACAGTATTTGATTAGATCATTTCAAAAATCTTTTTGAGACATGCTCAAGTTAAAATTAGGTATTTCTATGCCAATTGAACTTATAGAAGTATAGGTACTTACTCTATAATTGACTATGCTGCTAATGAAGGCCTGACTGACACGAACTCATCTAGATACAACTACGTCCTAATTCTTAATCAGATATTTCTTTTCTGAATGTTTACACAAATGTTCTATGTTATGGGCTTGGTTTCCGCACTTAGTCCTTCAATGGACCATTTTGTGTGGGCCATGGCGGCCGTTGGTGGTTATTCCAACCAGCCCACCTCCCTTCAGAAGCTGATTAAGTCTCCTGGTCTGTTGAGAACATCTGTGTGCGATCTGGGTGTCCCGAGGGTTTCTGACCTTATCTGGGTGACGCCTGTGCACTCAAAGAACACATGCGCAATAGTTTCATCAGCCTCCATGCAAGTCCTGCACAGGGGGACTGTCTATTATGCCTAATGTGTAAAAGTGTTTATTTAGCGAGCAGTGTCCCGTGATGGTCCCCGTCACCAGGCGCAGGCCTTTCCAGTCCAGTCATAATAAGCGCCTGGTTAGCCTGCCATCCAATGACGGCATAGCTTCTTTGGACTGGCTGCAGCCTGGTGACGACGTCCACCAGCTTTCTGCTTGTGTGTGGGTGTGCTCCTGTAGCCACCTGCGTAGTTGGTTGATGTTTACACATTATTATTAATTAATATCGATTCACGTGCCTCTGTCTTATCGCGTTGTTCTTTTAAATCAGGGTTTTTCACATTTATGCCCCCCCTCCACTCTGTTAAAATTCCCAAACTACTGCGAAGTCGTAAAAATCGTGCGAAGCACACCTCGGGCCTCAAGTATTATTATATTTAACGAACCATGAACTATGAAGTAACAGGGTAGTACTATCAAAGCAGTCCTATTGAGGCTGCAGCGTTAAAACGAAAGGGTTATACAATAATCTCAAAATATGTATCACATTATGATATATTGCGGGCCATAAAAACGTCTAGTTTGTGTGAGGGAACACTTCCTCTGTAGTCGACTAGGGCCGGGAGCTGCACACGCCCGCCGGTACAATTATGGCGTTATGCCAACGTCAGCTTGCTAATATCAGCGTAGAGTCGAATGGATATAAGTCACGTTTTACCAAAATGTTCAAAATCCAGCGCAATATTCTACAATAGCTGCAAAACGATAGCTGTGGGACAATTGTGGAAGTTTATACTTTATAGCGACAACGTTACTATGTTGCAATCGCTTAGCTAATACAATTTTTACTTGGAATCCGTAGTGCTTAGGTTCAGACGCGCACTTTGAAACCCGTGTTGAACATTACATTCGTTCCGCGAACACTCTGACTATATAATACTAATAATAAAGCTGAAGAGGTTCATGAGATACAGCCTGGTGACAGACAGACAGGCAGACAGTGGACTCTTAGTAATAGGGTCCCGTTTTTACCCTTTGGATACGGAACCCTAAAAAAAGGTCAGATAGAACGCAAAGCGAAAACGAAGTAATAGCGCAGACAGGCGATACGATGCGACGGGGTGGGTCGGAGGCGCAAGAAATTTCACGCGGACGAAGTCGCGGGCAGAAGCTAGTAAACTATATTTTTGCAAAACACTGCACAGATAAACTTGAATATTTCCTATCGATCAATTGTAACTTTTGGAACTTCTACAAGCAGCCTATCACAATCCACAGCTGGGTAGAAAACCTCTCCTTAAATTCCGTCACATCGTTCACCGCACCCGATTTTAGCCTCACGCTATACGACCCTATTCTAGGTTCTAGTTCTAGCTATTTTCATAGCAGGCGTTCTGATTGCAGGGACACTTTATTGATCTCACAGCCCACACAATTCATAATTTAAAAAAAGTTTATCAATATGAGAGAATGGCCTTCCTTTTTTGCTCTTATATTTGTATCCTATGCTAACACGCGCCAATTTATCGAATTCTTTATTATTACATCACCAGGGCAAGTAATACGCTGTTCTTTGTGTTTAGGATAAGGCCTAGAGGTCACTCAGACAGATTACCGAACAAGTTAATGAAGTAAACTTAATATAAAACGTACTGGGCTGTCCTCATTTCATTGAATGTCAACGGCCGTGTGTGTTTATGCCCAGAATAACGTTATATATTTCAACTAAAGTGACCTTCCCAAGAACTCTTATCGAGATTGTTTTTGTGATGTCAGCTCCAAAAATTCGGAATTATAGTTCTCCAGACTGATAAATGAAGCAAACTTGTAACGACGACGGTAGAGTAGCAAGGATACAATACATAACATCCATTTTGCTATTTTCGTATTTTACGAATCATGTGGTCGGAAGTGTACCTATGTGTAGTGATTCTAAACGCAATTACCCCTATAAAATTATTATGTATTTGACCAAGGGCTGATTTTTCCAAAGCCAGATAATTTTATGGCCATATAGGTAATTGGAGGAATAATTTTGAATTTTTGACAGTTCTTCCATTCAAAAACTGTCGTCAATTTTATTCCTCGAATAAAAATTTTCTGTTTGTCTTGTTCTGATTGAAAAATCAGGCCTAAGTATCTTATATTCTCTTTGGTCTCAGTGCATTCTATTATAATGAGATAGATAAGACTAATTATGACTTTTAAAAATAAACGTCACACATACGATGTTGACTACAACATGATAAGTGATACGAAATTACGAATACAGATTGTAGCAGACAGAAACTAATGGCACAGTATAAAGATATACAGTATTTCGACTTCATACAAACGGACGAAACGCGAGCTATACCTACGCGCCTCGACCTCGGCATGCGCTTGGCATGCAGACAGTCGCGACTGTGCCGCAGTGACGAACGGACAGTGTGTTGTTTTTTTTAACAATAACCGCGCAAAATAAATTGAAGTACATATTTAATATGACGAGTAGGATATATTGTGCTGTTTTTGGTTGCATGAATTCGTCAATAACGCATCCAGAGATAACTTTTTTTAGATTACGTGGAAACTCTGAAAGGTAAGACTATAAAATAATTTTACTTACTAGTAGGTAGGTACATAATGTGTGTCTTTTTAATTGATAAGTATTTCCTTTTATCTCCCGAAAAAAAAGATGTCTGGTTTAATAAATAAAGTGAATAGAGTAAAGGAAAGTGATAGACACGAGTGAAATATGTAGGTAGTTATAGGCGGTTCATGAATCATTATACGGTAGGTACGCTTGTGTTAAAACCTCGGGGCATGTGTGTTTTGTTTTTTAGTTTGTATAATTCAAAGTAAAGACGTGGTTTTTTTATTATTAATATTTATGTACACACAGTAAAATACAATAACAAAACTAAATGGAAACACGAAGTAGGTAAATGTAATTAAAATGCTGGAGGCGGGCAGCCCTATCGCATGTTTACGTACCGCGCGGATGTAGGCATTTATTTCAAGGTTACGGCCGAGTTACAATACTGTATGATCTTTATACTGTGCTAATGGGCCCTAAGTAGAATAATCGCGCTTTATCACAGTTAGAATGACCCGTCTCAAGGATATTTGCATCATCATACTTCCACAGATTCCACACACAAGTACACAACCGGTTTTTTCTCACGCTAAGGAAAAACACGATAATTGTTGAAGAAGCGAAATTTATATATACGACACTAATTGAAGGTATTTAAAACCACACGCAGAAACATATGTAATTAATTTAATTAGACATTGCCTATCAACAGCCTAGTGGCAGACAGACGGACAGTGCAGTGGAGTCTTTGTAATAAGTGGGACTTTATTACAAAGACTTTTTACCCTTTGGGTACGGAACCCTAAAAACAAGCTGTTAGCAAACTTTAACTGTAGCAGGGCTAACTCAATTAAAAAGAAGTAAATTTTACGGGCGTTTCCTGTCCATATCACCTACGCTACGGACATGAGCTTAGAAGAGCGCCTGAACTAAAAATGAAGGACAACACGATTTTATAGTTCTCCTTACTTCCAATGTGTTTCTGCCCGTCCGAAAAAGTTAATTTATCGGGAGTAGGGTTCACTCTGGAGTATCAAATTACTTTCGGACGGGCGTGCATGTTTGTTGACGATCTTAGGGAGTATTATAGGACTCCTGTTCAGTGGTGTAAGGTGTTAGATGGGATGATTCCTTCTATGTAGGTACTTACTGCTGTTGTGTCGTTATATTTTGTGACAACATAGACCTTTCGTGATTAAATGCAATAATTATTGTCTACAATTGTATAAAACGTATTATCTGATAACAAATGGTGCAGACACCCATAAAAATAGAGCGTTTATGGGTGATAAGTGAATTATGCTTGTCCCTCAATATCCCCGATCTACATTTGGCTGTCCTCCAACCAATATAATCTCGCATACACAACTTCATTCGATGGAATTCTAGAAATTCGCACTTTTCTAAATACGATTGTCTGGGTGCTCTCGCTGTTTTTGATTTATGGTGGATGCCGCATGGGCGGCTGGGAAATGAGAAGTTTTCGTTAGATAAACAAATATTCCTTATTGTTTTCTTTAATACACAAATATGTTCTACCAATCTGATACTATTCTAATGCTTGATATGGGTCTCGTGAATCCATTATTGTATGACCTTCCAAATCTCAAGGTTTTCGGATTGACAGATTGTTGCTACCCCGTCATCTTATACCAAAACACGAGGCAGCATGTATAATGAGAAAACAGAGCAAACACGATTTTTCTTAATTTTCCGTTCGTGTAAAATTTCGATTGATTAGTTATGGTGCGATTGAGTAACAAACGAAAATAGAATTAAATTAACAATGCCCACGTTCTACTGGTTTCAATCATTTTAACAGGACGATCGATAATTCCAAACGGTATAGGTACCTACACACAAAATTCGTTATCCATAAGTAAATGGCTGAAGTTTTGACAGTAACTGCCATAATTTCAAGAATAATCGACACACACTAGACGTTTTGGGCTAGAATTACAAAAGATTTCCTTAAGTATAATGAAACATTTGTTGTCTTAAGTACGCATTTGTATTAATAATATTCAGTTATTATTGTAATAATTTACTGAAGAAAAGTGCTTGTGATAGATCAGCTTGTACGAGAGCCGCAGAATAAATTATAGTAACTATTACCGCTACAGCATTTAGACAATAAAGATTAGCCTAAACAAACAAAAAAAAATAGAATTAGAAGATATTAAGTCATCTAAACATCCGTTATAAAAACCTTTTTACAAAAAAAAACAACTGACTTCCAAAATAAAACGCTACAAAGTGAAAAATAACTTTAATTTCGGAAGTCGGTGTCGTTGGTTCTGCATGTTCGTTTTTTGACAACGACTTTCGAAATTAAAGTTATTTTTTAAGGGTAGGTACAGGCGTGATGTTATGTTGTGTTATTGCGTAAACAATGCATACATATGCGATAACAGCAATCGCTGTTGATTTGCTGGCATTTATTGAAGAGTTCCGTTGTCTGTCTCCGAAACTCATCATCAGATCTTTACGAAATACCATACCGGAACCATACCGGACCATAACGGAATAAACCTCTTTCGAACAAACAAATAATTTTGCAAATCCGTCTATATTATGACGGAGTTATGCCCGAAAATCTTTTTTTTTTATACTGGCCAAGTGCGAGTCGAACTAGCACACGATGGGTTCCGTACCACAAGGCAAAAACGCCAAAAAAAAAAACACGTTTGTTGTATAGGAGCCCCCCTTAAATATTTATTTTATTCTGTTTTTAGTGTTTGTTGTTATAGCGGCAACAGAAATACATCATCTGTGAAAATTTCAACTGTCTAGCTATGACGGTTCATGAGATACAGCCTGGTGACAGACAGACAGACAGACGGACAGTGGTCTTAGTAATAGAGTCCCGTTTTTACCCTTTGGATACGGAACCCTAAAATATTATAAATATATTTAAACATCCGAATTGAGAACCTCCTCCTTTTTAGAAGTTGGGTAAAAATAATAATGGGCCTATATTTTCAGTATTATATTCATAGATTTTCGGGTTGTACCTACGCACTACGCAGGGCGACTTTCGGTTTTTGTTTCCTATAATTACTTATACATTTCGGGAAAACCTCTGTTGTTCATCCGATGACCTATTCGTATTATTAATAACACGAATGATCTCATTTACGAATTACCCCGTTTCTTATCAGCTATTCGATGTAATATAAGGGTAAACAGTTTTGATTACCAGTTCTCAGTTTTGGTTTAACTTCTGTTATTACTGGACGGTTTTGTGCGCAATATTTTTATCGACGATCTGACTACTACGTGTGAGTGCTGTTTTAGATTTTCTATTGTTACCATTAAGTCTCGGGCGCCGACAATACTAAAGCTTTAAATTCGTACAGCGAGTATAAATCGATGTGTCGTGTATAAGCTTAGGTTGGCGGGAACGAAAATCTGCTCAAACCGCACGTGATACCACCTCGGGAGCATTTTTATCTGGTGTCGCCGTCGCCGCAAGCATGAAGTGTGAACACACCGGAGATTTCCGCCGATATAAATCCCGGTACGCGACACCCTTACTTTACACCCGTCGCATCCTCAGTGCAATCCGTGAATTTGTGGAGTGGAAGCTGCCGGCAGTGCATCGCGTCTGGAATTTGAACGCGCCAAATCTTGCTACCACAACGTCGAACTCTGAGCGCTAACCGTCACGTACTCTATGTATTCACAGGTTTGACACCGCCAGCGCCGCCGCCGTCACGTTTTCCTTGTTTCTGTCATGATGGACTCTGATTCGGTTACTTCCTTCATCTACCAATTTACCATACCTTACCTCGAGATATACATTTTAGATTCGATTACGCGACAAGAACGTCTCTTGCTGTGATGGCATTTCCCGGCCCCTCGGTTATTTTCGGTGGTGTTTGTAACATCTTTATGATCTGTTTGTGACGTGAAGGATTAGAAAGCTATTAAATAGACAATAGTCAGTAAGAGGAACACTAGTGGACGGCTGAAACGCGGAGGTGACAGGCGGGCCGTTAACTTGGCCGTTACAGGCTCAAGTGATATATGAGCTGCGAAGTGGCTTGGTGCCGCTGTCACTTCGCGTTCCGCCGCCGCTCCACGCTGGCAAAAAGATAAAAAGGATTCCGAAATACGATTCACAAGTGGGCTGCCGGAAATGGGCAGAAAGTTACCGAGCACGGCTTTATGTCGGGCAATATATCTCTCGTATCGCTATCCAATTTCTGCTCTATGGCATGTAATATCCCTCTAGAGATCCTTTAATTTGAAGCTCCTTTTAATCAACACCGTTCATTCTAACCTCGGTTTTGTAGGGGCTTTGAAGACCTTAAGATTTTTCTTTCATTTATTCTTATTACTATGTATTAAGGCACTTGGGAAAACCTTCGTTTAGGATAGCTGCTTGCCATCTAGTAGGCTGTTCACGTATAGTTGAGAAATATACCTATATAATATCTTTAATCGATTTGAATAAATCGTGCGTAATAATAGCAGTCATAGTTGAACATCAGATCAGAACTCTTAACAGAATAATACAAGACTTATGCGTGAGGAAAGCCAACATTCCCGACCAAATTAAACACCTCCAAAAAGCCGCCCCAAATTGATTTACCCTACAGGCAATTCAACCTGTACTTTCCGTAGATACACTGAAGTTTAAGTTGCGTGATTGGCCCGACCGCCGACCTCCAACCTTCATTGACCTGCGACATTGAGGCGCACCCTACAGCTCCATCCATATCACTTCATCCACGGATTTATTTCAACCGCAAGTTCTTTAAGTGAACTTCTTAGTGGGAGAACTACTCCGATGTTTTAATACTGGAGAGGCTATTTCCCTTTAAGTAAGTACATTACTTTTAACAGGCCGCGAAAATGATATTCCGGTTATGAACTTGTATATAAAGGGAACGAGGCACCACAAACCAAGTTATCTTTTTTACCAATGGTTGCAAACTAATGGTTTGGTAATGGTTATAAAGCGATCGCTGTGGCCTGTATAGGTAGATAGACAGAGTGGGACAGTCAAATCATTTGATTGCACCGTATTTATACTATTGTCCGACGTTATTGGTCTACCGGGAAAATCATTCTATCAGAAATATCATCTGGGTCTTTGTGCGTTTGTGTTGCGTGTGGTACGGACGCCTAAAGGGAAAACGAATTGAAATATTTGTAGACCACTTCCGTGGAAAATAACCTTTGTTTTGTCAGCGCTTCAAGTTAAATCATTCACCAGTCTAAATGTGTTCCCCAATGTTTATACACGTGCAAAAAGCAATTCAAATTCAATTTGCACATCGTACACTATTCGTAAACTATGTTGTCCTGAAAGGAATTAAATATTCTAAGTCGATCTACAGAGTACACAAACGCGGCGCTCCCGCTAACTGGATCCGTCGCTTCTCCTGTTTTCAATAAAGAGAAACAACTTGTGTCATATCCGCAAAACGTTTACTTACATGGTGGAGCGCAGTAGTTGGTAACGAGGTTATACGAAACAGTTTCGGGCGAAATTGCTCGGGGAATGTAGCTAGGTGTCATAAAGTTTCAGCAAAGCTGTCGGACAGACGTGTGCAGCGTTGAAATACACGTGTCGAAGCTATTTCATCTTGCTTACGCTTCAACTTTGCTATAGAGTCCTGCCATTGGTACTAAGTGTTCTACTAATGAAGTGTTACGTTCTCGAAGTTCCAATATGTTTTGGAGACTGATGGCGTCACGTTTTCGCTTATTAATTCTCCTTGCATTTATGGAACCTATTTGAACCAATGTTTTTGTTGCTTTCAGGTCGATCATGGATTGGAGGACGGTGCTATGTACCTTCGCCTTGGTGTACTATGCTGATGGATACTCAAGTAAGGTTTTGTTTTGATAATAAAATCGCACTCTATTTATCACTCGTGTCATTAAAGACATCATTATCTAACTATAAATAAACAGTCTTCTAACAAAGAAGTCAATACACTAAGGAAGCATCATTGTTTACTACTTTTTATGTTTAGGTAGGTACTAAACGTATTTATCAAATACTCAAATACAGGCATTCGATTTTGGTGAACGTGTAACCTTAATATGAACACTTCCTATCATTACCTTCATACATGCGTACAGTCCATGCGACCTTCACGCCAACGCGAACGTAGCGAGGTGTCACTTGATATTATATCTTATTTAAAACGATCCTCGTCTTCAGTATCTCCTGATATTTGACAGCCGAGCACTCTTTCTGAGAGCACGTACGCACAGCCCCCAAATTGCCAAGATATGGCTCGATTCCATTACCTAATGTTGGCGTAAACCACGCGTCATACTCCCGAGCTACAAAACAATGAGTTATGATCGTACCCGTGATGCCCTCTTTATTTCTTGTATTGCATGTAAAGCAACCGAATATTTTATTTCAGGGAAAATTACATTTACTCGTTAGGCTGAAATATTTTTGTTACCTATATCCTATTTTAACGACTAATTTTTTTTTTTGTATGTATGTTATGCAATATCTCCGGCGATTCTACTTGATATATTCTGAGGATCTATTTCGAAAATAGTTTTTTTAATGGGTGTGCCTCAGGGGCGGTCCCATATATACTAACTTTGCTTGGGTAGTTTTTGATTTAGCTTCAATAATACGTATTATTTCCACTTCGTTGTTGAGTTTTGTTTTGTGGTAAAAGTTGCAGTCAACACACACCTAATATTCTATTATGTAGGTATGTATCGGTTATGTTGTTGAAATCACTACCCTCTAACAAAGTCATTCGATATTAAAATTAAGTTTAAATAGAAAACATCTTCTGTAACTTTGGTATTTATTTACTTAACTACACTTAGGCTACGAGCAATTTTGCCAAGAGAAGACGTTGCTGAACTCATAAAAGTATTGTAATAACAATATAGTAGTGAAATATTAAGACGTAAAGTGCAGAGCAGTCGTTTAACAACCAACGTTAAACTTCATCATTATTTCCAAGCCAGACACGGCTTTATTATCTGCACGCGGTTTTCCTTTCACAAGGAATATGGTATGGATCTAGAAAGACTAGAACTTCCGCTTTTACAATCCGCTTTAAGACAACTGCAGTTGTCCCGTTTTAAAGTGATTAAAGTCGCGTCTGGAAATTTAGAGAAGTTGCAAGCTAGGATTGAAAAGTTTAAAAGTAGTTTCTAATAACATGTTAGTCATTCTCAGAAAGTCAAAACGTTTGCAGACAGAGTTAGGTACATGAAAAACGACTATTCAATGTGATCACACTAAAATTTGGCTGCTGGAAAATATACGAATTTTTAAGGAGGACTTTCACACACTTCTGCATTTCGGATAAACTACCTTCCTGTATTACAAAAACGTATTATGATAAAGCACATAAAACCTACGTAGTGGAAAACAATTCGATGGCAAAGTTTTTCGGTTCGGTAGGCTTTTATTACGTGTGATATTGACTCTCGAAGACGACGGCGAGTCCAATCTAAGTATATAATCTTGTATATGCAAATGATCCCTATTCCCTTACAACCGAATTCTTTACCCGGTCACGCCTTTTGGGTTATAAAAGGGCGAAATTCTCGTAGGCACAGCGGAATAAAATATATTCATACGATATAATATGGAGTTTTTTTTTTCCATTTTCAAACACGTTTTACCTATCCAAATCCCTTTTATTATTCCAGTAAACGGGCATGAAACGATTGTAACATTGCGTTCTCTGTAGATAATACCACTAAGTAGATATCTGAAAATGATTTATGATCTGAAAATAATTTCAGTAGGTACTTCCGCATCAAGAATTATAGGTACATTAGGAGGTCGTCCATTTTGTTTCGTGTGTACTTTTGTAAAATTGTACAGATATTTCGAAAAATTGGGTTTTCTGAGAGGAAATTTGATGGAGTGGTAACTATATGATATTGTTTTTGTTTTTTCTGGAAGAAAGCCTTTTGCGATCTGGTAATTCTTAAATCGGTTAGGACTAGAAACAAAAATTCCAATCTCCACAAGAACTTGAATTGGTGGACAACTGAGAGAAGACGTTGCCAAAGAATACATTTAGCTCGTCTCCTATAACATTCTCAATAGTAAATATATTTTTTGTTCCCTGAAATCTGACTAACCGTGGTCGTTGAACTAAAAGCAATGAATCATGTAACCACATAATAATACGTAGGCTAGTGAGTTACAATGCTGTTTTGACGTTAATTCACGCATTTTCATTAGGAGAAGAGTATGCATTGACTTTGAATTAAGCCTGTCACTTCCTAAATCCCAAAATAGGGAAATCGAAAATGGGTAAACATGTGTCTTATTTGTTTGTTTTATCAAATGTTACAGAGTACGGGCGTACCTGCAAAGACATAGGATGCCTCAACAGTCAAGTGTGCGTGCTAGCCGAAGACCCGTGCTCTATAGGACACACTTCCAACTGCGGCACATACCCCACCTGCAAGAAGAAGTCTGAAGTAGACGGCGGTAATACTAGAATTACATCTACCTACATACTTTTAAATTTGACTATTATTTAGAGTTACCTACTAAGTAGAGCCCAAAAGATCATTCGTTTCATTCGTCAAACGAATCATCTTTTGGGCTACACGTACTTGTCACATTTTTTTATTTCTCCTGATATTTGAATATGGTTTCCAACTTTTAAGGCTTATTTCTTTTTATTACCTTTGCATTTAGTCGAACTTTTAAATAATTAATTTTATGAATTTTTCAGGATCTCACTCAGAGCCAGCCAGACCACCCGCGCCAAAACCTCAGGCACCTTCCTACGACTCTGTTCCTAACTACAACCCACCAGCCCCTCCCAGTGACACGTCCAGCGGTGGCAGGTCACCTTACGGAGGCAGTTCGCCCTACGGAGGAAATTCACACAGCGGCGGCAACTCGCCCTATGGCGGAGGATCACCTTATGGCGGAAGCTCACCTTATGGAGGAAACTCACCCTATGGTGGCAACTCACCATACGGAGGCAGTTCCCCCTACGGCGGAGGAAGCAATACAGGAGGAGGATCGCCTTACGGCGGAGGAAGTCACACAGGAGGAGGACCGCCTTATGGCGGCAACTCACCTTACGGTGGAAGCTCGCCTTACGGCGGATCCTCGAATACTGGGGGCAGCAGCCCATATGGAGGTAATTCTCCGTACGGCGGCGGCGGCACACGCACCTCTAGCTCCGGCGGATTCGGAGGCGGTGGCAGCCCCATTGACAGTATTCTGAGCACTATAAACAAATACGCAAACGGCGGAGGCGGTAGCGCTGGAACCGGTGGAAGTGCCGGCTCTGGACTGTCCAATGTTTTTGGAAACCTTCTCGGTAATCTATCTAAGAATACCGGAGGTTTAAACAACTTGTTCAACACTAGGCCGATAATGGAAAACCCGAATTACTCCTCGTACGGTTCCAATTCGAGGAGCTCTAACCCCCAATCTTACCCATCAGGATCTCAACCGACGTATCAACAACCGAATCAGAACAAGAATTACGGACAAAGTTATGCGCACCATAGTGGAGCGACCACACGCAAGCCCGTCCACTATGGATGGAATGTTAGGTAAACTACTTTCCGAATAATCGTAGCACGCTATTGAGTGGCGCCTCTGGTTTTTTTTTTTGCGTTGCACAGATATTGCTTTCTGGCCCTTTTGTACTTCAAAATTGACTCTTTAGCTTTGGTGTTACTAACTCACTTTGCCAGTTACGTATTCCGCGCTGCAATTAGTATATTAAGCTTTTAATTTTACTATTGCCTTTTTTTGGCGGGTTAAGAAATTTTGTTATAAGATTATAAGATACCTACCCAATTAAAAACTATCATCAAGGAAAAGCTCATCTGGCACTTTAATAATGCTTTTATTTTATGTCACAATCAATTTGCATTTTCAATTTCATGACAAATAAACCTCTAAAATGTAATATACACTAAGAAACTCATAAATAGAATAAAAATTATTAGTATGTAAATAAGGTGGAGGCTAATCTCTTCTGATTGACAGGAAAACCAGAGAACCTTCCAGATAACCTGTTTAACTAAACTTTGCATGAATAACTGGATAACTTACGGTGAGGTATGACTACTCATCCTTTGGAGGCTATGTTATGTGACTTATAGAATGTACGCACCTTTTTATTTTGTTTTCCCGTATGATCTGTATTTTTTTTTCATAGCTATTTTAAGAATACTCATGTGGAGAATACTCATGTATACTTTGTGGCTAGTTTATGTAAGGTCCGGCGTTACTAAATTTGCCAAAGATGTAAACAACAATGGCCGCTAGAAATTTGTTTTCGTCTAAATCTCCGAGCTAACTAGACGAAAACTAAATAAATGTTCTTGTTTAGCGATTTTATTCAATTTCGAGCGGCCATTGTTGTTTGCATCTTTGGCAAATTTAGAAACACCGGACCTTAGAAAGTTATATAATGGGTAACTAGACTAACCTGAAAAACTGTAAGTAGTTTGAGAAACTGTTTGTGAAAACAGTCTCACAGGCTACTGTACATTTAACTTTAAAAATCAAATTTTTTTTTTGGAGAACAATGACATTTTAGTATAATAATTAAAGATATTTTGTAGGAATTATAAATGTAATCCTACTTTTGATATAACCCGATGGTAAAGGTCTCCATTACCTAGCATATAACTTTCTATACTGAATCTAGCCTTCATTATATATCACAAAACATCAGTGCCATTTCTAATATTGTTATATTGTATTTTCATTTCAGTGTGACAGTGGTCTTGACGTACCTGATACAGCAATATGTCCAGAGTGTAATTCGTAACTAATATAATAAATATTTTTATTTAAATTTTAAGTACACTTTTATATTGTATAGTATTGTATTTAAGTATATGGTGCAATATTGTTATAACATTTTATTGTGGTTAAGCTTTAAAGTGAACATAAAATGATTCTTTTTTTATTTTTACCTTTTCACTGGAACAGACGTTGACCAGAATCTCCACTAAATATTATTTATTAAATAAAAATGTAATATTAATCTGTAATTCCATTCGGCGATACCTGCGTTTAGTTGTGAAACTTTAGCATTTAGCACACAAAACAATATGTCATAGATTTTATATTTAATGTTGATACTTATTGTAAGCTTCAGCGTAGTTTGGCGTAGATAATGAATCTATAAATGACGTATACTGTGACGGCAATCGGCGGTCAACATATATAATAATAATTGAATTGTGATAAACTTTATGTAGCACAGTTATAAGTATATATGAGCAATGAAATAAAAGTAATGTTTATAAAATTAAATAATTTATTCAGTCAATCGGGATAATGCAGACTAGACATATAAGATTCGAGAAATAATATAGTTGAAATTGCACTTGAGCAACACTTGTATTAAAATTATATTTCTAATTAAATTAAACCATATTTTCCAAGGTTGTATTTATCATGATTAATTATAAATATAAATAATAAACCTTGTATACTTATTATACATTGTTATTGACGTATGTATTTACAATCCGCCAGTGTTAACATGAGACCCGAACGGCTCCTGAGTCTCCTGACCCCCATGCTGATACCGCTCTCGCCGTCGACGCCTCTGTCGTGCGCTAACGTATTCCGAGCGAAGTCTCAAGTTAAAGGCCTGCGCAAACGACGGACTTTTTTGTCCGCTAAAATAGATCGCTTACAACTGTATCGAGTAACGCAAACGAGGGATCGTACAAAGCAATCTATTTTAAGTCCGCGGACAAAAGTCCGTCGTCTGCGCAGGCCACTCTTGCGGGTTGTAACTACTCGCATTTATCTCTAACCTAAAGTCGACCCATTGCTAAACCCGAGGAATGTCACAACTACAGAAAACCTTAAAATTAAAAATATAACCTACACCCATTTTTACAACCAATAAATTTCAATGTAGGTACTTGAAAGTTTGGAACATAGTTTTATAAAAAAGTACCTACAATAAACTAACCATTCCTATTGTTGTTTTCAATCATGTTGTGGAATGTACTTCTTATTATTGCATTTTGATTTTACAAAAATATACCTTAGTAAATAAATAAAATATGTGTAAAAACTATAGGTAGGTACTCCACCCTAAGGAAAAAGGGTAAGCTTTTTGAAACCGTCCGCGCTTTGTGTCCAAAACAACTGCCTTTCATATCGGGCTCTACAGCCTTGATCCAGGTGATGAAAAGCAAGCGAAAACCGTCTCATGATGTCCATGGAGGATCTTCTCTACACGACTATCGAAACAGTAGTTACCAGTGTTTACATATTTACGTATTATATAAATAAATGCTACCAGGCACCAAGTGCTATAAAAATCTCAGATAAATATATTGCCTCATTTTAATCCCACCAAAAATCTCAAAACTGGTGATAGAAACCATAGAATTTTAAAAATGTGTGTGTATCCATAATAGCCCGATCACATAACAATGCGTATCTATTGTGGTTCGTTGCTGTATTGTAAAGCGGATCTCACACTACCTCGCGCCACGCTCCGGTGCGCGGGACACGCCCCCGCGCGTATTTTCTACATACAAAATCCATACTAATATTATAAATGTGAAAGTGTGTCTGTCTGTTACCTCTTCACGCTTAAACTGCTGAACCGATTTGGATGAAATTTAGAGATAATTTGAGTCCCGGGAAAGGACAGAGGATAGTTTTTATCCCGATATTCCCGCAATATAAACACGTTTCCGCGCGGGTCATTTGGCTCTGTATTCCCCGCCCGCGGCACGGCGCGTTGTAGCATGAGATCCGCTTTAGACGTTGGCCGCGGCAATGTATGAAGTCTGCAGTCAATGCGTTCTGTTATACACCTATGATAATAATATATCATAGCTGGTTGTGTGTATTTTTCATTATTATTACTTAGGAACGAATCACGACATTCACAACGTACTACATCGACAGTCATATTTTGGCAAGATACGACGATCTAGGGATAGCGCAGGAACTGGTATCAGTTGAATAGTGCATTAACTGATAAGTTTTATCGGAATTATTCTGCTGCAAATGCGATTTTTATTTTAAATTCGAGATCGTGTTTTGTTCCTAACAAATATACTCCTTTCGTACATTTGCTGTTGATTATAATATTGTTAAAAACTATTCTTTAACACTTAGGTACAGACGCCAGCACATCAAGTTACTACAATCTGTCAGATTTCTTTAATAGATTTTCGACTTTATTGCTAAAACATAAGGTTCAAGGTTGATTGGGAAAATCTGACAGTTTCGGGTAGGTTGACCTGCTGGCGTCCGTACATTCGAATTGAGCTAACCGTGTTCTGAGATTACTGCATTAAATTAATTGCTTACACTTTTTTGTTTAATTTCAACTTCACTTTTTACTTTACTGGGCCGCTTACTTCTGTGTATTTGGTTTAAAACTATGCCTAGTATGAGGAACCCAAGCCATACTCCGTACCAATAGAAGTATACTGACGAATAGTATATCCAAATACGATCGAATGTGAGGAGGAGGAATGCAGCAGCTTGATAGGACTCTGAATGGGAGCGCAAGAACCACATAATGAAGCCCATTATTTTCTTTTTCTGAAACAGGAAGATTTTTTTAAAAGAAATTAAGAGTAATCAATTACCCTCGGGGTAATTGCGTAACACACTAACAGTAGCGATGACTTTCATTTTGACAGTTCAACAACATTCATTGCGTTATTTACGTTGATTTGCAGACAAATTTTTTAAATATATGAAACAATGGATTAGCATATCCTTCAAATTCATTTAGATTTTGATTGATCGTGTGTTACACAAGTAGGTACCACAGCTTATTGATTATTCAGTTGGATAAAAATAAATAAAATTTTGGGAAGCCTGTCTCTAAAATCAAAGTCATCATAATTAAATATTGATTTATGCTCACCAGTCCTGTGGCGTCCTTATAGTAAAGCTTGATGTAAATGTCTTCAGCCATCAAGTAGAATGGGCAGAAGTAGATACAGAAGAAATAACCCGCGTGGATACCGTGCCATATGACTGACACAAATAATGCTGCATGGATCCTGAAATTAGGTACATAGACATTCAGATTAGTTTCATTCGTTTTAGTAAATTAGCTATGTAACACTCAATGTCACTGAATGGGTCCGAGCACGAAAAACACGCTCTTTTGTCAATTTCTTATCTAATTAAGAGAAAGTTTGAAAATAGTTAAACATAAGTCTGTGTGACTATAAAAGTACGGTACAGTTTTCGTGGCGCATATACCATTCGTGTCAATCACAGCTCCTGTTAATAGTTTCATCACTTGTCCTCTCGAAAATGTAGGTATGCACGTCGTTACGTCTTTGAATTGTATTTTCATAAAATAAGATTTTATTTGGAAGCATACATAAAAAACATCATTTTATAACATGGTCTACTTGCAGGTGGCTTGACCACTTTTTGATCAAGGGCTTCGACTTGTTTTAACTTCAATAGGTAGGAAATACTTATTGCAGAAAAATAATGGAAAACCCAGTCAATAATGTATTTTTCGCTATTATTTAGCAAAACTCAAGATTTTTTACCAAATAATAGTAATAAATAAATCACACAGCTCTGTGTGATTTTTTAAATTTCAAGTAGCCATTTTGCGTAGTTTTTCGGAAAACTTGTTGCGAATGTTAGTAGGTAGTTTCCATTAACCGGTTGAATGTCGTAATTACAGAAACAATTAAAAAGCCATTGTGTCTCGCGTGGATCTACTACGGGTTAATATGAGAAATAAGAGCGTTTACGCGGAACGGCATTTCATACAAACTTTCAAGCCCTTGTCACAGTATAAAGATCATACAGTATTGTAACTCGGCCGTAACCTTGAAATAATTGCCTACAGCCGCGCGGTACGTAAACATGCGATAGGGCTGCCCGCCTCCAGCATTTTAATTACATTTGCCTACTTCGTGTTTCCATTTAGTTTTGTTATTGTATTTTACTGTGTGTACATAAATATTAATAATAAAAACCACGTCTTTACTTTGAATTATACAAACTAAAAAACAAAACACACATGCCCCGAGGTTTTAACACAAGCGTACCTACCGTATAATGATTCATGAACCGCCTATAACTACCTACATATTTCACTCGTGTCTATCACTTTCCTTTACTCTATTCACTTTATTTATTAATCCAGACATCTTTTTTTTCGGGAGATAAAAGGAAATACTTATCTATTAAAAAGACACACATTATGTACCTACCTACTAGTAAGTAAAATTATTTTATAGTCTTACCTTTCAGAGTTTCCAGGTAATTTAAAAAAAAATATCTCTGGATGCGTTATTGACGAATTCATGCAACCAAAAACAGCACAATATAGCCTACTCGTCATATTAAATACTAGCTTCTGCCCGCGACTTCGTACGCGGATCCTGTTGCTTATGCCAGCGACAACGGGCTCGTCAAAATCGAAGATCTGAATCGTCTGATGTCGAATTCTAAGAGCCCGGGGACTGGAAAACAACGGGATGCGCGAGACGATTCGAGACGTCATTTTCAGGCAATAATGAACCAATAAGGTGGTACTAAACTTGGCCTTGCACTTTGAATGTTGGCATAAATGGGCCTTCTGAAAACTGTTTCGCAACAAAAGATGTCATTAAAGGTATTATTGTACGAACGAAAGACTGCAGGCAGATGCTGGATGCGTCAAGCTGAAGACAGGGCGCTATATGGCGCTCATTAGGGGAGGCCTATTTCCAGCAGTGGACTGCTATAGGCTGATGATGATGACGATGATGATGATTGTACGAACGTATGTTGTCCAAGAAATGTTTTGACTGTGATGGTCACCGATTAGCAGTGATCTTAATATTTCTGGAGGATTTTGTAATATTTCAATATGTACTTTCCCACCTGAGCAACACATACCGTTTGTTTCTTTTTGCCATTTAACAGCTTCACAAAAAGTACAATTTTTAACCATACCTCCGATGGCGGAATATGTGGCGTAGTCAATCATAGGAGTATACGTAAATGCACTCCGTTCCTTATCAATCCAAGGAAGGTCGCCATGCCCTACGGCTATATCTTGAGACACATCCGATTCTTCAGATGATATCGACATTCTGTTCAGAGAATGTCGAAGTCGATCAGAATTCAAACGTTAGTTGCGCCCTTCTTAATCTGTCTCTTCATGCCGTACTCCAGCAATTCTTTCTTTCTCACTTTCTAACTGATTATGAATATTTTGTTGTGTGTGTGTTCGGGACAATGTATGATAACCTCACATTCATCACTCATTTCAAAAGACCTGTTAGTAGATGTGCGAATACGCTGAGAACTCAAGCGTGATTCTGTATCGGTAAACGTTTCCGATTCGCGAGACAATGCATGTCGCTCACGATCAGCGGACAGTCGCGCATCACGTTCCGCACTTGTCTCTAGAGACCTAGAAGCAGATGCGTAGATACGCTGAGAACTCAAGCGCAATTCTCTATCCGTGAACGTCTCCGACTCGCGAGATAATGCGTGACGTTCACGATCAGCGGTCAGTCGCGCATCACGTTCCCCACTTGTCTCTGGAGACCTAAAAGTCGATGCGTAGATACGCTTGGAACTCAAGCGCAATTCTCTATCCGTGAACGTCTGCGACTCGCGAGACAATGCATGACGTTCACGATCAGCGCTCAGTCGCGCATCATATTCTTCACTGTGGTCTCTAGAGATCTGGATGTAGATGCGTAAATACGCTGAGAACGCAGGCGTGCTTCGCGATCCGAAGAGGTTTCCACGGAGCGAGTTGCAGCCTGATGTTCTCGAACAGCATCAAGTCTCTCCTGACGCTCTTCGGTATATTCTTGGGATCTTATGATCCTCAATCTTTTAGCTCCTTTGGAACATTGGGAAAGATTTGACCTCTTTCTAGGCATGGTTATAGTTTTATTGTGAAGATACCTGATCAATTAAAATCTAAGTGACTGCTCCCCTACCAAGGGTGCCCAGACACGGGGTCGTCTGGCGCCCATGTGCTGGTTTGGTCCCTCGGGTGGTCACGGCGTGCTATGTGTTCTGGTGCGCCGGTGATGGGGAGTACTCCCCAGAGGAGGGTCCAGTGACGGACAGCCGCGGCGGATTCACGGATGAGTGCTAACGCGTGCCCATGTTCCCGCCGTAAGCGGCAGAGGAGGACACCGTGGAGTTTTAGTGGGTTAGAGTCCCTCATAACTGCACTATCTCCCCATGGTAGTGCAGAATGCATGAGCATTAAAAAAATGGGAAAAAAAAAAAAAAAAAAAAAAAAAAAATGGGAGTTTTGGCCAGTAGAGTCAAATTTTTAAATGATATACCATCGTCATCGAAAATCAGTCCTAAACTGAAAATTGTGAAATTAGTGATAGCTTTGATTTCCACATCAGATGTTTCTGATTTTCATATAAGTCAACAGGAAATGCCCATCAGACCGAATAACTTTTACTAAGACATCATTCCTATATGTGTTATGGTGTAGCTGGGCTCTTGGAGTTCCCCATCAGGTGTTCCAGATCTTCAAATTTATTCTCTCAGCAGAAAATGCTCATCACGTGGAACAATTTTTGCTATGGTACCATTTTTGTATCTCTTATAGTTAAGCTGATCTGTTTCGGTTCTGCATCAGGTGTTCAAGTTTCAAAGATAAATTATAGCCTATATGTTGCCCAGACATAATACCTATACAACAAAAAAAAAATCATTCAAATCCGTCCAGTAGTTCCGAAGATCGGACGCGCAGGCCCGAGGCGTGTACGTACTCTGATAGAATACCTTAACAAATGTTCGCCGTGATTCTTTAAATTGACATAACTTTTTTATTTATGAACCGATTGACATGAAATAAACACTAAATGTTAAGTGAAGCTTACTACAATATATTAGTGAAAACCGCATCTAAATCTAATAGGCCGTTTCTGATATTAGCGTGCACAAACAAACAGACAAACAGACAAACCGACAAACAGACAAAAAAAAAATTAATTACAGTTTCGGGTTCGGCATCGATATAATAACAACCCCTGCTACTTTTTTTTTATATATTTCCATTGTACAGACACCACTTTTCTACAATTTTATTATATGTATATAGATAGATAGATGTACTTTCCCACCTGAGCAACACATACCGTTTGTTTCTTTTTGCCATTTAACAGCTTCACAAAAAGTACAATTTTTAACCATACCTCCGATGGCGGAATATGTGGCGTAGTCAATCATAGGAGTATACGTAAATGCACTCCGTTCCTTATCAATCCAAGGAAGGTCGCCATGCCCTACGGCTATATCTTGAGACACATCCGATTCTTCAGATGATATCGACATTCTGTTCAGAGAATGTCGAAGTCGATCAGAATTCAAACGTTAGTTGCGCCCTTCTTAATCTGTCTCTTCATGCCGTACTCCAGCAATTCTTTCTTTCTCACTTTCTAACTGATTATGAATATTTTGTTGTGTGTGTGTTCGGGACAATGTATGATAACCTCACATTCATCACTCATTTCAAAAGACCTGTTAGTAGATGTGCGAATACGCTGAGAACTCAAGCGTGATTCTGTATCGGTAAACGTTTCCGATTCGCGAGACAATGCATGTCGCTCACGATCAGCGGACAGTCGCGCATCACGTTCCGCACTTGTCTCTAGAGACCTAGAAGCAGATGCGTAGATACGCTGAGAACTCAAGCGCAATTCTCTATCCGTGAACGTCTCCGACTCGCGAGATAATGCGTGACGTTCACGATCAGCGGTCAGTCGCGCATCACGTTCCCCACTTGTCTCTGGAGACCTAAAAGTCGATGCGTAGATACGCTTGGAACTCAAGCGCAATTCTCTATCCGTGAACGTCTGCGACTCGCGAGACAATGCATGACGTTCACGATCAGCGCTCAGTCGCGCATCATATTCTTCACTGTGGTCTCTAGAGATCTGGATGTAGATGCGTAAATACGCTGAGAACGCAGGCGTGCTTCGCGATCCGAAGAGGTTTCCACGGAGCGAGTTGCAGCCTGATGTTCTCGAACAGCATCAAGTCTCTCCTGACGCTCTTCGGTATATTCTTGGGATCTTATGATCCTCAATCTTTTAGCTCCTTTGGAACATTGGGAAAGATTTGACCTCTTTCTAGGCATGGTTATAGTTTTATTGTGAAGATACCTGATCAATTAAAATCTAAGTGACTGCTCCCCTACCAAGGGTGCCCAGACACGGGGTCGTCTGGCGCCCATGTGCTGGTTTGGTCCCTGGGGTGGTCACGGCGTGCTATGTGTTCTGGTGCGCCGGTGATGGGGAGTACTCCCCAGAGGAGGGTCCAGTGACGGACAGCCGCGGCGGGTTCACGGATGAGTGCTAACGCGTGCCCATGTTCCCGCCGTAAGCGGCAGAGGAGGACACCGTGGAGTTTTAGTGGGTTAGAGTCCCTCATAACTGCACTATCTCCCCATGGTAGTGCAGAATGCATGAGCATTAAAAAAATGGGAAAAAAAAAAAAAAAAAAAAAAAAAATGGGAGTTTTGGCCAGTAGAGTCAAATTTTTAAATGATATACCATCGTCATCGAAAATCAGTCCTAAACTGAAAATTGTGAAATTAGTGATAGCTTTGATTTCCACATCAGATGTTTCTGATTTTCATATAAGTCAACAGGAAATGCCCATCAGACCGAATAACTTTTACTAAGACATCATTCCTATATGTGTTATGGTGTAGCTGGGCTCTTGGAGTTCCCCATCAGGTGTTCCAGATCTTCAAATTTATTCTCTCAGCAGAAAATGCTCATCACGTGGAACAATTTTTGCTATGGTACCATTTTTGTATCTCTTATAGTTAAGCTGATCTGTTTCGGTTCTGCATCAGGTGTTCAAGTTTCAAAGATAAATTATAGCCTATATGTTGCCCAGACATAATACCTATACAACAAAAAAAAAATCATTCAAATCCGTCCAGTAGTTCCGAAGATCGGACGCGCAGGCCCGAGGCGTGTACGTACTCTGATAGAATACCTTAACAAATGTTCGCCGTGATTCTTTAAATTGACATAACTTTTTTATTTATGAACCGATTGACATGAAATAAACACTAAATGTTAAGTGAAGCTTACTACAATATATTAGTGAAAACCGCATCTAAATCTAATAGGCCGTTTCTGATATTAGCGTGCACAAACAAACAGACAAACAGACAAACCGACAAACAGACAAAAAAAAAATTAATTACAGTTTCGGGTTCGGCATCGATATAATAACAACCCCTGCTACTTTTTTTTTATATATTTCCATTGTACAGACACCACTTTTCTACAATTTTATTATATGTATAGATGTACCTACTTCAATTTATTTTTAGTGTAAAAATCGCGTGGATTGTTAAAAAAAACAACACACAGTCCGTTCGTCGCTGCGGCACAGTCACGACTGTCTGCATCCCGAGCGCACTCCGAGGTCGAGCCGCGTAGGTATAGCTCGCGTTTCGTCCGTTTGTATGAAGTCGAAATACTGTATATCTTTATACTGTGCCCTTGTTTTCCGAAATGAATGAACCGATTTTAATGAAACTTCATACGCTTAGGATACAAAGGTCTAAAAAGTTAGCAGAGAACCTTTTCGAAATGTCTTATTTAAAAAAAGATAACTTGCAATCTCTGTTTCTATGAAAAGTTTAAAATCGGTCTAATAGGCTATTTGACAATGTAAAAAATAAGGTCATAATAAAATTATTGACACTCGTATAGATTATCGCTTTTAAAATCGATTTGCATTCATTTTACTACAAAACAATGTATTATTTATAAAAAAAAAACCCGAAAAAACTTCATCTTTTTAAATCTGGCGCCACGTAATCGAAAATGGTCTGGATTGGCTGAACTAAAAATGACGTCATGATTTAGTAAATTTCTGTCTATCGTTGACAGAACAGTGTGAGTTTTTTGACTCACGTTCGATTGCGAGCGCGTTAGAATTTTATATGGAAAAAGTTATAGCGCCACCTGGTGGTCACTAGGAGAAACCTAATTTCCCATACAAAATTCTAACGCGCTCGCAATCGAACGTGAGTCGAAAAAACTCACACTAAGGCCACAGATGACTTTTGTCTAGTATCTCGACCGTTTCAACGTTTGTTTACGTGAATCGTGACGTCACGACGCCATATTGTTAAAGATAGCGTTTTGGCGGCTTATTTAAACAGTACCTACATTTTTATTTACTATTTTTTAAAAGAAATACATTATGCAATTTGAAGTAATAGGTTTTTGTGGGCTCGTTAGACACCATTAAATAATCTGAGATGTTTATCAGAAACCAGTCAAATAGCCTATTTGGCTGTAACACTATTTTTCGAAAATATTCTCTGCTAACTTTTTAGACCTTTGTATCCTGCTTATGCGTATGAAGTTTCATTAAAATCGGTTTGTTCATTTCGGAAAACAAGGGCTTGAAAGTTTGTATGAAATGACGTTCGGCGTAAACGCTCTTAAATTATTTGAAAAATCCCTTCAAGGCACCTGCAAAATTAAGAACTCGACTTTTTAAATCACAAACAATTTTGTTTAAATTCTTTTTCCCCTTTCTCAAAAATAGAAAAGTGATCAAAACCAGTCATTTTTCTTAGTTGAAAACGTATATTGAATGAATTTTGGTTCTATGAATAAAAAGAGTTGCCTGGCCATGCGAGATTTTAACCGTGTGCATAATTCCCAAACTATGCACACGGTTAAAATCTCGCATGGCATGGAATTTAGCAATGAAAACATCCCAATGTTTTCGTTCAGAATAGACTTTATAATAACAATATTATTTAAACATGACTTACTTCAATGGCTTGATAGGGAACCTCTTATAAACAACCATAGCCACCCAGTATTGCACAGCCTTGTTCCATACTTTCATAGAGTCACGTAATGTGACCACAGACTCGCAACCCCACACGTCCATCGACTCCACTGTGTTGAAATCATATTGACAGTTCCTTGCATCCAGCTCTGACCTGATAAGAAACGAAAATAACCTGTTAAATATTTTTGAGGGGCTTGTGACTAAGTAATAACAGCCGCACGGGTGGATCGATCAGGTTAAGCTACGCTTGTCGCGGTTGGTCTGTGGATGGGTGACCATCTTTACATACCAAGACCCCTCCGTGCCTCTGAAAGCACGTTAAGCCGTTGGTCCCGGCTGTCTTTCGTGGATGGTTGACTGTCGTTACGGGTTGGCAGAAGCCCGAAAGTCTGACAACCAGTCTTACCAAGGGGTTTCGTATTACCCAGTAACTGTGTTGTGGAGGCCAAATAGGCAGTCGCTCCATGTAAAATACTGGTACTCAGCTGCATCCGGTTAGACTGGAAGCCGACCCCAACATAGTTGGGAAAAGGCTAGGCAGATGATGAAGCTATTAAATAGTTTTAAAACAAGATGGGTTAGGCACAATAACAGTTGAGGTAAGAGAACACAATAGCCAATAAGAAATACTTAATTATGCTTGGTAGATCCGACAACCAATCGCTACACCCATTAATTGAAATACAATAAACTACATACTAAATTCGTCAAAACAAGTCTCTTCATCAGTTCAATATCCTTACATCTGTTTCAACTTCAAATATCCAACAGTGGGTCCATGTCCTGTTCTGTTCCTGGCCTGGACCGGATATGCTCCAAGCCCAGCAGCCGTGCACACACTCTCAGCCAGTGTCATTCCAGAGTATATCCGCTGCCGGAATTGTGCAAACAAAGCCCATGGGTACATCATTCGATAAACAAAGTTCCTGTTGTTGTGGTCTTCTGATAAAATGTACTGAAAAAATTGAAAAAGTGCTTATGGTTAGGGGAATGCTCAAAGGTAGCCTGTGAAATTTAAATTTTCTTAAGTTTTCTTGCAATTTGCAGGTCAGTGTCAGGTTATATGTTGATTAAAATATTATATGTAATAATTATTATAATATGACTCATTAGAATCAGCAATACAACTCCTTGAATTAGAATTGGCTTCAAATGTCATCCTTTCATGAAATAGTCATTAAATAGGATAATATGACCATAGAGAGTTGTATTGATGATCTTTATGATTATATAATTCTATAAATAAATATTTGTTACGCACAATGCAAATTGCAAAAACGATAATTTGAATTTGCCTTTCGCCTTCAAATCTTTGTGATGCTTGGTAATTAACATCAGGAAAATGTTCGATGAAGTTAATAATTACAGTTTAGTCATTTAGCAAATCTGCTAGTTGAAGTGTTATGAAAAAACATGCTCACCTCTAGGGGCCAAATGTTAGACAAAGCCAAGTACAGTGAAATATAGAGAGGGACCATTCTCATTGTGTTGATGGTAAAGCCCAAACAGTCAACATACTTGCTGTAAGGCAGGTGGAAGTAGTCATCAAAAGTCCTGTATCTATAGTAGGGACCTGAAATACAATTGTGACTTTTTTTTTCCGCTGAATAGTCTTAATAAAGGAAGAAAATAAAAATTCTTAATATGAGGATCATAGCAGGTGGCGTTCTGTCATTTAAACGTTTTGACATTAAAAAGTGCCTATTTGAAAAAATAAACAATCTGACGTTGACTTTTATGCCTACACCCATGGGAAAAAGGCATGAGTTTATGTAGGTATGTAATCTTAATTGAAGCTTTGTCAATATTCAACACAATAAAAAAAAATAACTAAGAAAGTAAGACATCAATCCAAGAACACCACAAGTGATTTTAAATTTATAAAAATTACCATTGAGGGCCATTTAAAAACATGGAAACAACTACAAAAATAACTATTAGCATTACCCGTTAGCAGTCCAATGTAATTGAATGCATAATGGAATAAGTCTTGGAAATCAGGGTTTATTATTTCAAGAAAATCCTCATCCTTCGTTTTCACTTCTTTCTGTTCTTTATTTTCATCTTTTTTAGCTTTTCCTAGTGCCAGCCATGAGCCATTGATTTCAAATGCAACCCCCACTACTCGAAGAACTATTATCATTTCAATGAGGTTTGTCTGCCCTGAAGATAGTGGGAGGCCGAACTTGTCTGCCAGCCGAAAGAAGAACAGATATCCGAACATTAAAAAGAAAGTCACAATATGGCAGTATCTGAAACATAAAGAATAGTATGCATAAAGTTATTATATTTTAGTTACTTAACATGATTAATTATTTATACCATGCCTAATTAGACTTTATGGTCAGTCAGATGATCCGTCTTAGAAAATTATACCTGTCCAAGGCATGGGACCGGCAAAATTGTATGCCTGTTTTTGTACTGTTCGATAATAAAGGCTTACCTGACAGTAGCCACTTTTATAGCAATGATACCCAGAAGTGCAGACAATATGGGATGGATAGCGCTGTATCCCGAAACAATGATAATAAGTACAAGGCCAACTATGCTGCCGACCCATTTCTTAGCTTGAACTGTCTTTAGAGCCCGGTAACGTGGCCCTATCCCTACGCTGAACAGAAGCAAGGATAAATATATAATATCGTTTCTGTTTTTTGTAAGAAAGGACAACATCTTTCCTGTGTGGTTAGGACACAAACACGCAAAATAAAACACCCTTAAAATGGGCTAATCAGAAATCTGTTCTGTGGCCCTGTGCTGTAGCACAATCGCACAAAATACCATTGAGTTTTAAATTACTAATTTGCAATCATTGCAAAAAAAATGCACACAAACAGAGTACATTTTATTTAGCAAGAGAATGACAGCAATTTGAGCTATTGACATTTGACTGACTGACAGTGACAGTCAGGATGGACAACTGTTAGGATATGTTGACGTTAGTGACGTAAAATTTCGCTAAAGAAGCTACTCTAAAACACATCATTACTAATATTATAAATTCGAAAGTAACTCTGTCTGTCTGTATGTTACCTTTTCACGCCTAAACCACTGAACGAATTTCAATAAAATTTGGCAGAGAGATAGATTGCATCGACATACCTCGCGGGCGAAGCCGCGGGTGGAAGCTAGTATGTAATGTTATAACGCGTAACTTATCATTAAAACACGCCGTAAAAAGAATCAAAACGCGGATACATTATCATTTTTATCCCGCAACACACGAGCGCAATGATATGTCGTGACTTGTGAATATTATCTCTCAACGCGCTGTATATGAAAGAAATACCTCATGAAGCGTAAAAGATCAATGAACTGTTCTTCCTAAGGAACGCAATTAATCTTAACTTTACCATCCTGTCCTACCTTTTCAGTAAATGTATGGTATGTGTTGGACAGACTACAGTTCAGTTTTCTTTTTCAAGACCAATTTTTCGGTGCTATAAAGTATGATGTACAACATACTAATTCCATCGGAAGCACTGATACTACTGCAACTGTCATCGTAGTATAGTAACCACTGACCTCTCTATTACAAGCGTACGTGTAATAAAGAAGTCAGTGATAGTAACACACTCTCATTGTTTCTACCCGTACCACTGACCTCTATTAGACAAGTTGTATAATACAGGTCAGTGACCAGTAACCATTAGCGTATCAAAATAATGGTATTATTATACCATTATTTTGATTCGGTGGGTTCGATTCCCACCCAGGACAATGTTTGTGTGATGAGCATGATCATTTGTTCTGTGTCTGGGTGTAATTTATCTATATATGTATGTATTTAGAAATATATAAGTATGTTTATCAGTTGTCTAGTACTCATAACACAAGCTCTGCTTAGCTTGAGACTAGACGGCGTTGTGTGATAGTTGTGGAATATTATTATTATTATTATCTCCTTTATTCATTTAAATTCTTATAAATTATATTTTTAAATATTAGTATAAAGAAATATAAAAACATTTAAAAATATAAAAAATAGTAGCCCACCGGTATCGGGAAAAGGGTCCAAGCTACCGGCGGTCAGGGCTCCAGAGAGAGGAACCTCCTAACTATTCGGGCCGTGTCCAGAAGTACCGCTTTCTGGATCAAGCCCTTGATCCAGCTGCCCAACGAGAGCCTCCTCAGGTGTTGGTCGAGGCTCTTGGCAATTAAACCATTGGCTGTCACAACTATCGGCACAATGATCGCTGAGTCCACATCCCACATGTCGACAACCTCGTGAGCCAAGTCAAGATACTTGATTTGTTTATCTTTCTCGGCTTTCACGAGGTTCCCATCATGCGGGACGGTTATGTCAACAATCATTGCGCGCCGCTCTGGTCGATCCACCACCACTATATCAGGCTTATTGGCAACAATAGTCCTGTCAGTGATGATGGATCGATCCCAATATAATGTGATATCACCATTTTCGAGAACTGGGTCGGGCACATACCTGTAGTACGGCACCTCCGATTCCACAAGGTTGTATTTCAGAGCAAGTTGCTGATGGATTATCCTGGCTACAAGGTTGTGTCTATGCAAGTACTCTTCGTTAGCTAGACGAGAACACCCGGAGATAATATGCCTGATTGATTCTCCCGGCCGGTGGCATGCCCGACAGATGTCAACCGTGCCGTCTTTCACAATAAATCTCCGGTAATTGTTCGTCATCATAACTTCGTCCATAATTGCACAGACAAAACCTTCGGTTTCCCCAAAGAGGTCACCGAAACGCAGCCAGGCTACGGACGCTAATAGATCAACATCGGGTCCATGTAGGGCCCGGAAAAAGCGTCCGTGAAGCTCCTTACTCTGCCATACCTCCATGCGATCATTAGTGTCAAGCACTACTGGCTTGCGCCAGTTCTCTTTAGCCAAGGAGAGCGGGGTGAGGCCCTTGTCCACGGCGACTACATCTCGATGCATCCCCACGTCGGTTTCTAGAAAATATTCCCTGAGACTGCATATCTCGCGATTGTGGAGGGTCTTAGCGTTTAAAAACCCTCGACCTCCACACTTTCGCGGGATATACAGCCTCATTACCGATGACCGTGGGTGATGCATTCGATTTGCAGTCAGCAACGTACGGACCCTCCTATCCAGGGCGTCGAGTTCGGTCTGAGTCCATTTGAGTATGCCAAAAGAGTACATCAAAACCGGCATGACCCAACCGTTGAAGGCGCGCACCTTGTTTCCGCCTGATAGAAGACTATTAAGTACTTTTTTCAGGCGGCCAAAGAAGCGCTCCTTCAACGATTGCTTCATGTCAGTAACATTGATGCCTAACGCTTCCGACATACCCAAATACTTATAGGTTTCGGATGTGGAGAGGGTTCTAAGGTTTGTGGAATCCGAGAGTTGGGTTCCCACGGATTCAACAATCTCCCCTCGCTTTACATGCATGACCGCACATTTGTCCACACCAAATTCCATCCTGATGGCGCTACTGAAAGTTTTTTTATTATTATACAATTAATTAAAAACTTTCGAGCTTTTAATTCAAATTCCGAAAAGTTACTAGAGTTTATTTCTGGACGTAATTTTTGTTTTGCCGAGTCAAACTGTCAATGTCAAGCATTAAAGTGTCAATGCAAACAGCAGTCATTTAAAATATTGATTATTTCGTTCGTGTCATTTCTCTTATAAAAAATACAAAATAATCAATGGATTAAATGTTTTTAGTGCCATGAAACAGATGTTGTGGTAGTGAAGATGAATGAAGAGGACAAGAAGTCAATAGTACAGACCCTTAACATAAGGATAGGGTCTAACATAAATGATTTGGCGAATGCTTTAGAATTACAAAATGAATTACAGATCAAGCGGGATAAACTTCAAACTAGTGTAAGTCGATTACTTTAATTCTTATTATGTTTTTACTAATACTTTAGCTTTTCAATACTTCCAGCCTATATACATGCACCAGTTCTATTTTTTCTAGTAGGTAATTTGTTATTTAAATACCTAATAATTTTATTTATTTTAGCTTAATATTGCCAACAATGAAGTGCCAACAAAACTGGCAGCAGCTTTGGAAAAGGCCGAATTGAATTCCGATCAAATAGACAAGCTAAAAACTAGAAGTGAAGAGTTAAAAAAGAAAGTTGAAACATTCCTGAATAAAACAGAACCACTGAGATATGAAGTTGATAGACAGTTTACTGCAATCAACAAGCTGGAAGAAGTATTAGTTTACTTAAGATCCTTTGAGAAAATTGATGAATTGAGGTTTGTATGGACTTTAAGTAGAGGTTTACCGCTGAATATAATAATGGATTACGAATTGTGTCCCCATAAAACTCACTAGCGCTTCACCTGCATAGATTTCTCCTTGAAACTTGAACGCACAGTCCACCCCTTTTAAAAGGATGTTTTGGAAAACTAATTATTACCTATGATCTTTATTATTCAAGTACCTAAATAACTATTTGTGCCAAGTTTCAAGTTTCTAAACCGAAGGAATAAGATTTTTCATACAAACTATATTCCCCCTTTTCACCTCAAAAGTAGTTTATCATATTCAAAAATTGCTTTGCATGTTTCCATTATTTGATTCTAAGATTATTTATACCAATTTTCGAGTTTCCGTTCTGGTTAGGGGTACATTTGGAAATCCAAATACACATAATTCTTTATTTTTGTCAAGATCATTAATACCAGGTTTCAAATTAAATGGGCTGCGAGTTAAGATCCTTCCATATAAAGGGGTTAATGTTAACACCCCTTAAACCCAAATCCCAACCTTATTACTTATTTATTTATATTTTATACCAAGTTCCGAGTCTATAAGGCAAGGAATAAGATTCATACAAACGACATTCCCTCTTTTTACCCCCATAGGGGTTAAATTTCCAAAAATCATTTCTTAGTCACAAAATGAACCTACTGTCCAAATTTCGAATTCCAATCCTAAGCCATCTGAGCTGGGCGATGATATGTCAGTTGGGACACAATCAGAGTGAATGAGATCAATGAGAAAAGGAAGAGTGCCACTAACATAATTCTAATTTCAGTTTTCATTACTTACTATGTAGTGATTTAGTATCAAAATTTTTCGTATTTGGATATTAAAATGATTTGCCCAGTCTACCAACTGATGATGAGATTGTGATACTTAATTTATTTTTAATATTCTAGTCGGCAAATGAAACAGACCAATGATGATGAGCATTTGGTTCTACTTTATGGTGAGCTCAGAAAGATGTGTGGCCTGTACCAAAAGGGCCACAGGGCCACCTATGTGAAGGAATACACACACTACTGGCATAATGTGCTCAAAGAAAAACTTACCAAGTAAGTGATACTTATTACTAGTCTATATTGTTATTGTCTGTCTATTAATAATCGTCATGTTATTGTTATAAATAAAAATAATTACATACTCCTAATGCTTTGTTTACGTTCAAACTTCTGGTCATACATGCTCACTATTATTATATGTACACACACAATACAAAGGAATATAATATACAGGAAATATGAGTCATCAACATGACAAGAACAGGAAATATAAAGTAAAAAGATACTTCTTATTTGTAAGGAAATTATGCTACAAATTAAATTATTGGTAACTATTCAAAATAACAACTAAATAATTAAGCAAATTCAAACTGCCAAAAAAAAAACAAGGCAAGAATAAGTTATTAAAGCCAATTGAACTTCTTTAATTTTTTTTTTTTAAAGAAAATCAGTTTAAACAGTTTCTGCACAAATGTCTCAATACTAATTCCTTTTTCAGACATTATGAAGATGTACTAAAGTTGCTCAAATGGCCGTTCTCAGCTCCAGCAGAAAGCCAGCCAGCACCAAAAGAGGTGATGGTGAAGTTTAGCAATTTTACTAAATATCTGTTCCTAATTGAAGAACCCGAAGATCTAGTGAACAGTAATGTTACTGATGATGTATGGCAAGGTGAATGACCCTTTGATAAAAGTTTAATAAAATATTGATATACTAAATAATTGCTAAATAAGGCCACCTTAACAACGTTCGATTCAGTACCATTTCATAAAAAACAAATACCTATATTTGAATTTAGAATTTCAGGAACACAAACTCAATGTCATACATGACAAAGTTCAAATTTATTTATGACCTTTTTATTACAAAATATGATCAATCATAAATCAATTTAGACTACATAACACTAAAGCTGGAGATAGTTGATTAAGTGGCGGTAAATGATGGATGGTGGTGGTGGAGTGGTGGTGGTGAATGAATTCAAGTTTATGTTCGACTTATTATTTTGACAGAGAAAGGCCCGTGTCTTCCAGTTAGAGTGCTACTGCGACCTCTTAAAAAGAGGTTTCAATTCCATTTCACGGGTAGTCGTCAAACGGCGCGTATTGATCGACCAGAGTGGTTCCTTACACAGACACTCACTTGGATTAAACACCATCAGGGTTTTGTTAAGACCCATGTTCAACCAATTGCTGATAAGCTGGAGCTAAAGCATGTTAGGGCAGTGGTATGTATGCAGTTGTTTATTTAACGTGTTCTCTGAATTTTACTGTAGATTAGTCCTGTCAATAACTAAGAATGTATACTAAAAATATTTATAAATAATACCTTCTTGCTAGTTTGGCACATGCAAAACAATTTGCCTCAAAATGTTATCATTTATTCGCTTTTACCCCCTTACTAATAAACGTTGTATAGCATTTATATAGTTACACAATGCTTTGTCTTCTTCTTTCGAAAGTGAAATTACTGACGACTGAAAGAGAGAAATGTGTGTGTAACTATTCATCTGATATAATACGTTTATTAGTAAGGGGGTTATTGTCTGTATACAGCGTAGTTTGTCTAAACTACGCAACAGATGCGGTTTTCGCCATAATTTGGAGAATTAATTCCGGAAGCTTTATGTGAACCTATAATACGTTAATATGAAACTTACATAAATTGTTATAAAGTAATCTCGATATTAGTAGACACTAGAAATTACGTTTTTAAAGAAAACAGCCTGGCCTGCAAGCAGCAACATTCTGGTACTAACAAAATCCATATACCTAACTTTCGAAGTAAGTACTAAAACAATAATTAACCCCTTTCCAGGACGAATTTAATGCTGGTCTCATTGCACTGGCCGCTGAGAGATTGCATACCGTGCTAGCATTGTATCACTCGCATAGCTCTAAAGGTGAAATAGTCGACGTCGACGCGGCCTTCGCTCATGCCGTGGATGAAACTCTAGGCTTTCAAAGAGAGCTTGTGGAGGTCACGGGCAAAGATAGCAATAGTGTGCTCTCCGTTTTGACCAAAGTGGAGACGTTTTTGAGGTGGCAGACTGTGGAAAAGAAATGTAAGTTCAATATAATTTTTAACTATTTTGTGAACCGAGAGCAGTGGTGGCCCAGTGGTAACGGCCGCGACTTAAATAGTTGTCGGTCGTAGGTTCGAACCTAGACAGGCGCTTTAATTTGTATATTTTATTTTATCTCGCTGCTCTCAAAACGGGAAGGAAAACATCGTGAGGAAACCGGCATGTCCTAGAACCAAAAATTCGAAGTCATGTGTCATCTACCAACCTGCACTGTGCCCGCGTGGTGAATTACGGCCCACTTCTTCTCACAGAGAAGAGGCCTGTGTCCCAGCCGTAGGAACATTATAGGCTAATTATACCTATATGTTTGTTGTATAGAATACTGAGCTAAATTGTAAAGGAAAATGGCAAGTTTTAGTCCTAGAAGACATGCCATCCAAACAGCACTTTGCATTAAGGATTACAGCCCTGTCCCTCTTACGGAGAGGAGGTGTAAGTCCCAGCAATGGGAACATTATAATATGGCTTTGAACGTAGGTCCAATCTTGGCAACATCGACGACTGATGAGCCAATGTTATTTGGCCTCAAAAAGCGAAAACGGTGAAGTGCAAAAGACATTTATATATTTTACTAAACCTATAAAAAGAAAAAGTAGGATATTTATAACTTAATCGCGAATTTACCAACAGATGCTTTAGCGAAGATGGACGAGAGTCTAGAATGTCCCCAGTGGAGCGAGGGGGTGGGGTCGGGCGCGGGCGCGGCGACGGGCTCGGCGCTGTGGATCCCGCGCGCCGCTGATTGGTTCGTGACGCTGCTGCGAACTATTGAGGATAGATACAAGCTGCTACCACAGCCTGGGCACAGGTCAGTGTTTAAAGACAGGGAAAAAGTTCTACTAGTGTGTATAAATGCAACTTACTTGTTAATTCGGCTCAGTGAGTCTGGCTGCCCAGTGTGATAGATATAATTTATTATTTTAGAAAAAAAATAAATGGCACTGTCTGGGTCTAGGATACACATAAATTAAATTTTATTAGTGCAAGATTGAGAGAAGAAGAGCGTGTTTAAACTCAACAAAAGAAAAAGTGTCATATTTTACTAGTGTTTACGTAAAGAAACTTGCCTATAATATTTTTGAAATAATAATATTGTAGGCAATACTGCTCTCGGATGGCAACTGAAGCAGCCTGCCCCACGCTACAGATAATTTTGTCTTTAATAAACAAGTAACTGGAATCGTGTAGGTCTAGGGAATGTAAACATAAATTGAAATAACGATTGGCTTTTTTAGTGCAAAATTGGTTCTAATTATGGCCTCTTTATGGAGCATTTTTGGATGCCTATTTCGCCAGTATTAGTATTAATTACGATGTCAAATGATACAATATTCTAATTTCCACATTACCTTGTAGACTGAACTTCCTGGAGCTTCAACTAGAGCTGGTAGAAGAATGGCGTATCCGCCTCACTCAACTGCTGAGCGCGGCGCTCGACAATCTTCACGTGGACTCCTTCCTATCTCCCGACGCGGGGTCACATCCCGTGACAGCTGTCATCAACGCTGCTCATCATACGAGGACTGTTCTGCTACAGTGGGCTCATTCTTTGGTAAGGAACTAAGGATAGAAGATAGTTTTTTTTTCATCATCAGAGTATTTTGAATAGCTGCTAAATGAAATGAAGAGATTTACCGGCTACATTGTTGAATTAAAAAGAAGCTTAGTGTATGCATTTTCATAAATGGTGCATTTTTACATAGCAATAGCGATCATTGATGGACCCTAATTACATTTATTTACAGATTCTAGGACGAAAACAGATATAAAGTCTGTTATCATCCTAAACCGTATCGTAAACGGTATCGTTGTTAACATTTTTTTACTGAGGAAAAACGATACATAGTTAGATTCGTACGAAGAGATATTAAGTAAAGTGCATTGACCGCTATTGTCATGCTAAAACGCACAATTAAACACTACCTACCTTCCTATCCAACCTAAATGTAATTCACACACAAACCTATTATTTTATATTTCTCCAGCATTACCTCCAACTCCACTTCTACCGGCGTCAGTTCCTGAACTTCACGCAGCAGCAGCATCAGGACGAAGAGTTCAGTGAGGACACCTCCGACACTGAGTATACTGACTCTGATGAAACGCCCGTTAAGAGGCAGAAAGGTAAGGGACACTATACACTGCAAGAGAAAAAGAGTTGAGTTTAGGAGCAGAGATCAGTGAGGCAGCTACGCCTAAAGGCAAGCGCATATTACAGCCGCATCGCATCCCAGTACATAAAAGGCCGTTGCGGTCTTTTAGTTTGCGACGGTCCATATTAGTTATTGTGCTATAGTTACGTTATCTTAGTAAAGCCAAATGTAAAATATAAAAACCGGCCAAGTGCGAGTCGGACTCGCACACGAAGGGTTCCGTACCAAACCCCGTTTCTCCGTTTCTTTTAAACCCCTTTAAATTTTAACTTTATTTTTTTTTTATTATTTGTTGTTATACCGGTCACAGAAATACATCATCTGTGAAAATTTCAACTGTCTAGCTATCACGGTTCATGAGATACAGCCTGGTGACAGACAGACAGACGGACAGTGGAGTCTTAGTAATATGGTCCCGTTTTTACCCTTTGGAACAAAAATTGCTCACGGCACGTACAAATTGAAGAATAGGGTTGGCCTTATTATGAATTGTTCCGTTACGATAAAGGGATGGTGCTATACACCCTGTATAGTTCCATCTTTCTCTTGAACTGGAACAGTCATCACCTGCCTAGCCTTAGTTGGGGTCGGCTTCCAGTCTAACCGGATTCAGCTGAATAACAGTATTTTACATGGAACGACTGCCTATCTGACCTCCACAACCCAGTGACTGGGTAATGCTTTCTTGGCCAGTCTTTTCAAGAGGTATCTCTTGAAAAGACTGGTTGTTAGAGTTTCGGGCTCCTGACCACCCGTAACGACTGTCAAAGATCCACAATTGACAGCCGGAACCTACGGCTTAACGTGCTTTCCAAGGCACGGAAAGGTTTTTGTATGTAAAGATGGTCACCCATGGATGGACCAACCGCGGCAAGCGTAGCTTAATCTGATCGATCAAACCGTGCGGCTGTTATTTCTTAGCCACAAGCTGGAACAGTATAGCTTCATTTTCTCTTCTACTGAAACAGTATAACTCCATCTTTCTCTTGTACTGGAACAATTATGGTTCAAATGCACTATCGTTTTATAACCTACATACATACATAATCAGCCTATAATGTTCCCACTGCTAGGACACAGGCCTCCTCTCGGTGAGAGGGAGTGGGCCGTAATCCACCACGAGGGCCCAGTGCGGGTTGGCAGATGTCACATGTCTTCGAATTTTTAGTTCTAGGACATGCCGGTTTCCTCACGATGTTTTCCTTCACCGTTTTGAGAGCAGTGGTGATGAAATAATTTACACAAAGTAAAGCGCCTGTCTGGGTTCGAACCTACAACTCGTAAGTCGCGGCCGTTACCACTTTGCCACCACTTTTACTTTTATAACCTACAAACTACTAATTTTGCAGATATAAGTGCGCAAGCTCTGTCTTTAATGGAAGTGGAACTGCAAGCCAAGCACTTGGCGCTTAGTGAGGTCTCCAGGAGGAATTCACTGGTGCCTGACTTGAACCAGTATGATATTGTAAGTATTTAAAACTATCCTCTATAAAACACACACATCATACGATACTTAGTTGGTTTGTTGGTTGTTTTTCTAGTGTTAATTTTTTTTTCTGTACGTCTGTGGTTTTCACTACGCTTTCACTCTATGCTCAATAATTACAATAGCCAAATAATCTTGTAGGAAATGTGACGGACGGAATAACTGAAAGTTCAGTTACCGCATAGGTACAGTACTATGCACAACACAACTGTTTTATTTTCCTATTTTCGCCTGAGAATGCTAAAAACTGCAATCACAATCCTATTTAAACATAACAACCGAACCAGTGCGTCATAGCAGCCGAAGGAGTCGAAGCACACCTACATTTCTCCACGACGTAATTTTCAGCAGATGTATCTATTGAGATAAAAGGTGTGGAACTAAATTATACAAGCTGATCGGGTAACGGCCGCGACTTACGAGTTGTAGGTCGTAGGTTCGAACCCAGTCAGGCACTTTACTTTGTGTAAATTATATCATCACCACTGCTCTCAAAACTGTGAAGGAAAACATCGTGTGGAAACACGCATGTCCTAGAACCAAAAATTCGAAGACATGTGACATCTACCGACCCGCATTGGGCCTGCGTGGTGGATTAACCTTGTGGTGGATTATGGCCCACTCCCTGTCACAGAGAGGAGGCCTGTGTCCCAGCAGTGGGAACATTACAAGCTGAGTATGTGATCAGGGTAATAACCGGCTGTGTGTAGCCAACGGTCGCTGGTATTGTAGTTAGGTACTTGAAACAAGAAGAAAAGTATGTGTATGTTTGTTGTTTAATAAGTTAGTATAGATTTGTATAATGACCGCACTGTCGCATTGGGTACATACACCTGTTATGATAGTTGTAAGGGAGATTTTAATAAATAAAATGAGCTTAGAAAATATTTTCTTTGTTTTGTCATCATTAGTTATACCCATTATGTCTATAGAGGTATGAGGAACAGGGTGTAAAGTTCACTCAGGTGTTGTGTCTGGCGGGCAACAGCCCGATGATTCATGTCGGGCCGTTGTATCTATGCTAGTTGCGCGGTAAACTCTGCTTGCGAGATGCAGGATTTTGCGTGACGTCAGTATGACGCGTTGTTCTCATGTGGCGTTGTAGATACCGCTACATGTCTGTGAAGTTTCGCTAGTTAATTTAATTTGTATATTTCCCCCCAGACGTCACCAATAGTGAACCTGGCGGTGACAGATCCCCTCACCGGTGAAGACGAGGCTGAAGAGGCGGGCGTGTTCGCTGAGGCTCCGGCTTTACTAGCGAGGCTCCGAGATAGCGGCCTTGCGTCACTCGCTGAACATATCCTACTCGAGTTCAAGGCCGGGTTGAAAGACTATAAGAGACAGAAGTAAGTACCACTGACCACGGATTAGGGTAGAAAGTTCGAAACTGAAAACCGTCTTATTAAAAAATGAGTTCTTAATTTAGACCGAGGTATAAACCATCGAGACATTTTTAAATTTCGAACTTTATTCCCCCTGAGGATAGGTTCTTATTAAAAAAATTACCGCTAAAACTCGGGTTTTAAAGTCAGTTTCAAAGAAACAAGTTTTCCTCCGTATTCGAGTTACTTAGCATGAACTATGCAATTTTAAAATACATACTACTTATAATATTCAAATATCAGACTTCTCTTTTCACATTCATAATTATCTCTTGTGCGCTATTTTTCATTTCTATTGCAGTTGCGATTTAGTTCAATATAAAACTATCAATGAAAATTATTGAAACTTTTTACTGGTCTGTATGCACTGACCGTACCAGCTCCTTTTTCTGTCCAACCTTACCGACAGACTTTACCCCGTAAAGGTTATAGCACACGTATCAAACCGGAAAGGGATCGGCACCGTATCAACTCGAGCCGTTCAATATTATTGGATGAAACTCCATCATGCAACGCACACTAATCGGAATCGTAACGTAATCAATCGCCTCGCCTCGGGACAAGCTCACAAATCGCGGTGCGGTGAGTTACGGCTCGTCGTCCCCGCGCTTACGTCTCTCAGTACTCGAGATAACGTCTCTTCGTCCACCCTTGCCCCTCACCCCTCCCGCAGCTTGCCTGCACCATCAACCAGCGGTCGGCGAACCGTAAGCGCGGCGTCGCCTAGCCGTAGCCCAGCGACGTATCGGAGCTTCTGATCCGCTTTGGTTACGTGATTACGTTAGGTTGATGCCTGTTAGACGGCGAGGCGAAAGGCGATACGGTCCCTTTCCGATTTGATACGTGTGCTATGACCTCCTACCAGGACAAACGTAAATCTATCTCGCAGTTTAAGAGCCTATACTACCTCAAATGGCTTAGCATGATCCTCCGTTATGTCGAAAATACTGCAGCATTAATTTTGAAATAAATATATGCTAAAGTTGAGGATTAATGTAAGGTCTTATGTTAGACGAAAACACGATTCCATAAAATTTTCTCGATTGAAAAAAAATCCAAAGTTACCTCCAAACCGAACAATAAACCGCTGGTATTCAAAAAATACTTCAAATTAGATCATGAAACTTTGCATACTAACTGAACTAACTATAAAGCAGGTCTTATGTTAGTTAGTTTTTTTGAATTACCTTTATTTTCACCGTAAAAAGCAAATACCTAAACTATTGGCGCTGCCTCCCGCCCAGCACCGTACTCTGTCTCGCTTTCACACAGTCCGCGAGCAGTATCGTGCGAGCGAGATAAAGAGTGAATTTTAGCTGAGGTAGTATAGGCTCTTAATGGTTATTAACCTACCAACTCCTCTAATTGCCTATGTTATCATCACCCAGATGGCACGGCCTCCTGATCGTAGAAGAGATGGCGCTGTGTGTATCGTCGTCCCTCTGCTGGCCGCTGTCGGCCCTGTGCGCGCGCCTGTCGGTGGCCGCACAGCGACTAGCGCCCACACTTACCACGCGCCTGCGCGCGCATCTCGCTGACATCGTTGACATGTACATCTTTGAGGTAAGTCCTATTAAAAATGTGAATTTTCGATGTTTGTTTGTTTGTTACGTTGTCACGCTTTAGCGCCTGAACAGATTTGGATGGCGTTTGCAACACAGACGGGTGCATGTAGGTAGTAGTTGCCCTAGTACGCAAATTCGCGCACAAGTACATTTCGTATATTATTGTGTATCTTTCAGCCCTGCTCGAAACTGCACTATACTATACCAGATACCTATTATGTATATCGAAATATACCTACGACGAATATAAGTTGTTCAATGCTACTGTTAATCTACTATAAAATTACACCTGTATATACAGTATTAACAGCGGGGGTCAGTCGCCTCGAGGGTAGCCAGTACTCTCCAAGCTGGGCTAATTTGGCGTTCATTCAGATGTACCTCACCCCTATGGGGGGTAAACTGGTAATGTGATGTATTAACAGCTTCTCTCTTTCGTAGGAGATAGTGCTTGAGAATTGGTTCAACACGGGCGGCACGATGCAGTTCACGCACGACGTCAAACGTAACCTCGTGCCCGCGTTCGCACCACCTAACAAAGTTGCGTCGCAAGTCTACCAGTTACCCAGGTAAGTCAAATCAAACTATACCACCGAAGACATAATAATGACAGAATATTTTTTTTAAATACATTTAACTAAATTCAGTTAACAATCGAATCAGCACCGTAATTGCGTAACACACTATCAATCACATTCTGACTCATTTGAAGGATATGGCTAATCCATTGCTTCGTATGTTCGAAAATTATGTCTGCTCAACATCGTAAATAACTAAATGGATGTTGTTGCACGGTCAAAATGAAAGCCATAGCCACTGTTAGCGTGTTACGCAATTCCCCGCTGATAATATCTGAGTTTTACGCCTTGTTTAATTAAAACTGTTTAAAACCAGTTACAATAATGAAAGACACATACAAGAGAACATGATAAAGTTGAGATTAAAACAATAATAAAATTCACACACACACTTTTATGAATTCCTCTTACAAGTACTTCTGCATGCCAATAAAATCTTCGTCTATCCATCCGCAAACAGATCATTTGTTTTGAACGCCTATGCAAAAAGTTGACATAATATTTTCGTCCTAAACAGACTTCTCGAATCCTGCAAACTCTTAAATCTGGATTACGACGACGCGCGTCGTCTCCGCGCTATCCTCGCGAAACAACCGGCTGCTGTAGACGAAGCTCTCGACAACCTCAACATTCGCTACATACAACCTTCGCAAGTCCTTCAAATCCTGAACCAAAGGACCGACCTCAGTGACAGCACCAGTCCGTCGTCAGTCATGGAGCTATTCTGAAGTTATGAGGGAGGAGGCGTCTAAACAACTTGCTATAGCACGGCCATCGACTTTTGAAAAAGTTCGAATTTGTACAGCGTCTCTATCAGTCATACCGGTCTGTCTCTTTCTAGCTCGGTGCGTCAAATTAACGCTCGGGTAGGCACTGCACATTGGTATAGCATGATCAGAAAGGCCGGCTGTTGATGTTCTCGTGTAACTGAGGTTATCGTTCTATTACTAAAAAATGCCAAAAATGTGATTCAAATAACAAATTTCTTTCTTTTTAGTTGTAATTAAAACTCACCAAAATTAAATACATAAAAATTTATTTCTCACTTAAGTTTAAGTACCTGTGTTTACAATATTTGGACGCCCAAAATATATTTCAAAGTAAGCGACAAACACACTGACATAATTAAATATTCACTTACAAACAAACGATCGATCTTAACAGTTACACGGCAACCATCTTTCAAATTCCTATTTGCATCCATTAATTTGCATAACTTTTAGCGGTCATAAAAACGTGCTTATATTTTGAATACACAACCCTCTTCCGACAACGTTGTAGGAATTAAAATATCGAAATCCTGTGACCTAGATATATTTGCTAATACATAATATATTTAGTTGAACATCAATATTCAGTTAGAATATCAATCGGAAGGCAGTTACAACGAAGGTCGCAGGTATTTAGTACTCAAAAGACTTCTAAACATATCCGCGTTATAGGATCCTTAAAATATGCTTCTCACATTTGATAATGTTTATAGAAGCCACACACGTAGCTATATATGTTTTAACCTAATGGTGGATTAAGTCCGTGGCTATGTTTTTTGTTAGTAATTTTCAGACTGAAAGACCTAGACCTAATTTTAAGACTGCCATGCTACAATAACTATAATGTTTCTGCTCTAGCTAGACGGTTTCATGCGATTTCGGAACTTACCGAGTACTTTCGGACTCGACCAAAGCCTTTATTAGATTCACGACATAATTATCCGCATTTGCTCTACAGAATTACGTACATATAGGAAAGCGGCGATGGAATCCTTAGAGTAGCCAATGGTATAAAATTATACCGATCGATTGTCGATTATTAGTAGGTACGGTACGAGTCGACTATACAATCAAATGACTGGACTGAACATAGCCATCGACTTGATCCTTATTATGATTAGGATTATTATCCATATTCGATAATGTTGTACCAAAAAACATGCTTTTTCAACACTGAACATTAAAATCATTAAAGTAACTTATTGAATCGACGGCATTAGCTAGTGGCAAGTGGATTTAAAGGGAATAGCCTCCTCCTCCTAAAGGATTTGATAAACAGCCGAATACTCAAACGCAACTCAAGTTTAATCATACACGCACGGATCTGTATTATTCTTTATATATATCTCTTTCTGACGCTTAGAGGCGTCATTCGTTAGAGCGAGAAGTCCGCTCACAAGCATCCGCACTTAATCTCATCGAGAGTTCTTTAACCTGTGAATGGTTTTCACTCTCAAGATGTAAACGACATCAGAAAGACGGTTGAAAGTGGCGTTTGAATATTCGAGGTATAATAATTGTAGATTATTGTACATTTATGTATTAAGGACGCGTTTACGAATCTGACAAAAATAAGTAGTTTTACAGGCATTTTGCAGCAAAATGAGACTAAACCAAATGTAACTAATAATTACCACAGATAGGTTACTCCTTCATCTTCAAATGGTAGCTATTTTTCATTAAAAAATTTTGGTTTTTAATATAGTAAAAAATAATTTCCGTTGCCTCTTCACACAAAATCGACGATATCGTGCTGACTTTGGAGATATTTTTCTTCTATTTAATAACATAAATTTATTTATTTAAAAATATTTTATGTAAGCAGACATGTTCAACTCAAAAAGGTAGCAAAAAGAACTATCAAAATGTTACAAATAGGCTCAGAAAAAAATTAAAATCGGAGTCAATTTTTTCACATATTTCGCTGTAACGCGTGAATCTTATTGGATTGAAATAAGGGTTATTTTACTGGTCACTGTCTTGGTTTATTGCACAAAAATTTGTAATGAAATATTAGTCTGCGCTCGGCCGCCGTCGTGAGTGGACTCTGTGTCGCTTGTAAGCAGCAGCTTGTGCTGAAAAAGATCGCTGTACGGATACAAAATATTTGACATACCAAACATGATACTTCACGCATTCTATAATGTACCTACTACCCAAGGAGAGATTTTATTCACAGTCTTATAATTTTTCTAGAAGTAGGGATTATAAATTCATAATATTATTATTTCGTTTCGGACTTGATGGAGTGACCTGCAGGTGTACTTCGAAGACTGCTACTGGAACTAATAGCCGAGCTGAGCTAGATGTGCCGAGTTTGGGCTCATTTCGTTAGTTATGTTGAGATCTTACCTCCGGACTTGATGGAGTGACCTGCAGGTGTAATTCAAAGACTGCTACTGGAACTAATAGCCGAGCTGAGCTAGGTGTGCCGAGTTTGGGCTCATTTCGTTGGTTATGTTAAGACCTTACCTCCGGACTAGATGGAGTGATCTGCAGGTGTACTTCGAAGACTGCTACTGGAACTAATAGCCGAGCTGAGCTAGGTGTTCCGAGTTTGGGCTCATTTCGTTAGTTATGTTGAGACCTTACCTCCGGACTTGATGGAGTGACCTGCAGGTGTACTTCGAAGACTGCTACTGGAACTAATAGCCGAACTGAGCTAGGTGTGCCGAGTTTGGGCTCATTTCGTTAGTTATGTTGAGACCTTACCTCCGGACTTGATGGAGTGATCTGCAGGTGTACTTCGAAGACTGCTACTGGAACTAATAGCCGAGCTGAGCTAGGTGTGCCGAGTTTCGGCCCTTTTTTGTAGTTATGTTGAGACCTTACCTCCGGACTAGATCGCGTGACCTGCAGGTGTACTTCGAAGACTGCTACTGGAACTAATAGCCGAGCTGAGCTAGGTGTTCCGAGTTTGGGCTCATTTCGTTAGTTATGTTGAGACCTTACCTCCAGACTTGATGGAGTGACCTGCAGGTGTACTTCGAAGACTGCTACTGGAACTAATAGCCGAGCTGAGCTAGGTGTGCCGAGTTTGGGCTCATTTCGTTGGTTATGTTGAGACCTTACCTCCGGACTTGATGGAGTGATCTGCAGGTGTACTTCGAAGACTGCTACTGGAACTAATAGCCGAGCTGAGCTAGGTGTTCCGAGTTTGGGCTCATTTCGTTAGTTATGTTGAGACCTTACCTCCGGACTTGATGGAGTGACCTGCAGGTGTACTTCGAAGACTGCTACTAGAACTAATAGCCGAGCTGAGCTAGGTGTGCCGAGTTTGGGCTCATTTCGTTAGTTATGTTGAGACCTTACCTCCGGACTTGATGGAGTGATCTGCAGGTGTACTTCGAAGACTGCTACTGGAACTAATAGCCGAGCTGAGCTAGGTGTGCCGAGTTTCGGCCCTTTTTTGTAGTTATGTTGAGACCTTACCTCCGGACTAGATCGCGTGACCTGCAAGTGTACTTCGAAGACTGCTACTGGAACTAATAGCCGAGCTGAGCTAAGTGTGCCGAGTTTGGGCTCATTTCGTTAGTTATGTTGAGACCTTACCTCCGGACTTGATGGAGTGACCTGCAGGTGTACTTCGACGACTGCTACTGGAACTAATAGCCGAGCTGAGCTAGATGTGCCGAGTTTGGGCTCATTTCGTTAGTTATGTTAAGACCTTACCTCCGGACTTGATTGAGTGACCTGCAGGTGTACTTCGAAGACCGCTACTGGAACTAATAGCCGAGCTGAGCTAGGTGTGCCGAGTTTGGTCTCATTTCGTTAGTTATGTTGAGACCTTACCTCCGGACTTGATGGAGTGATCTGCAGGTGTACTTCGAAGACTGCTACTGGAACTAATAGCCGAGCTGAGCTAGGTGTGCCGAGTTTCGGCCCTTTTTTGTAGTTATGTTGAGACCTTACCTCCGGACTAGATCGAGTGACCTGCAGGTGTACTTCGAAGACTGCTACTGGAACTAATAGCCGAGCTGAGCTAGGTGTGCCGAGTTTCGGCCCTTTTTGGTAGTTATGTTGAGACCTTACCTCCGGACTGGATGGAGTGACCTGAAGGTGTACTTTGAAGACTGCTTCTAGAACTGATACACGAGTAGAACTAGCTGATAAGAATGTGTATAGTTTTTAACTCTTTAACTCGATTGTGATTTTAGGCCAAGACCTAAGACGTTTGGGAAAGGCTCTGGTAAGAAACTAGTTGATAAAAAATATAAAAAAATTACAGCCGCCATCTTGGATTTTCATTTTGACCTCACTATCGGCTTTAGCGCCCTTAAAAACCATAAAAACGATACCCATGATGAAAAAAAAATTACAGCCGCCATCTTGGATTTTCATTTTTATCTCACTATCGGCGATCTCAATATCCGTCACTTTCTTTCTTCGCACGGCTAAATTACGAACGATTTTAACATTCATACTCGGTTGGTTATTCGACCTTCGCAATTTATCACCCTAAAGTAGGCAGGCCGTCTGGCGACTGCCTACTGCCGCGCGTGAATGTATGAAGATTTTGTTTTTTGTTAGGTATGATAATTTAGTGAGTTTCTTTAAATACACTAAAATGTAATTGACAGGCTTATGGTGATTTATCGAGGTAGGCACTGCTTATATGCAATGCACGCCACTGCTTAGTACGCTATCATAATTGCGTAACTTGGAATGGCAATCCATTCCAATTTGACAGTACAACAATATCCATTGCGTTGTATTTGTTTTACGAAATTTTAACGATTTTTTTTTTAATGTAGCCTATATGTTAATCCAGTGTGTCAGCTACCTCCATACCAAATTTTATATCAAAATTGGTCCAGCCATTTGAGCGTGAAGAAGTAACAAACATATAAACACACATACACACAAACTTTCGCCTTTATAATATTAGTGTGATGAATATTGTACCATTGGTAGTGTGTGCCTTGAAGGGTATGTGCCAAATAAACATATTTTCTAAGCTTGTTTTCAATATGCTCGTTCGCAATTAATACATAGGTACGTACTTTGGCAAGTACTTGATTAATCACTGTCCAGTGAAATTAAGTAAATAGCATCTACTTTTATGAACACTTCACATTACCTACAAACTATTTGAAAACAAATCAACGTAAGCTTTAAAAAAAATACATGGCAAAAATTAAATAAAATTAGGCTCAAGTATCAAGTCGTGTCAGTTTACTCATAATTTCACCGCTTCGCGCATGTCGCTGTGTGTGTGAGCCGTGCACGTGTAGTAGTGAGACTCAATACCTAAAATTGAAGCGCGTCAATTCGTAAACGCGTCCTTAACGCTGTCTACATTTAAGTGGCTACTATCATCTTAAATATATCGTTTAGGGCTTCTAGAAATAGTTACTACTGTTAGTAGCAACAGCATTTATTAGTCACTATTTTTCTATAGTTATATTCAAGTGTATGTAACATTCTTCTGTCTCGTAAAAAATACTATAACGTGTATTGGTAACATAATATCAATTAAATCTTCGGTCATTTCCATTTCAATATCGACTGTAGGTATAAAACATTATTTTAAACTGTACAACGATATTTTAAAACTTGACATTTATTAATGCAAGTTTGTTGATTGTCCATGATGACTATTTTAGTACGTAGTAGTTGTCACACACACACACAGCAAAACACTGTTTTCTTATTCTTCAGCAAAGACCTTATGCAAGCAACCTTAAGTTTTGAACAATAATATTAAATTGCAAGCTATATCTAGCTGAGGGGCTTGTGGCTAATTGATAACAGCCGCACGGGACAATCGATCAGGTTAAGCTACGCTTGCCGCGGTTGGTCTGTGGATGGGTGACCATCTTTACATATCGAGACCCCTCCGTGCATCGGAAAACACGTTAAGCCGTTGGTCCCGGCTGTCATTCTTGGATCTTTGGTAGTCGTTACGGGTCGTCAGAAGCCCGAAAGTCTGACAACCAGTCTTACCAAGGTGTCTCGTATTACCCAGTAACTGGGTTGTGGTCAGATAGGCAGTCGCTTCATGTAAAATACTGGTAGCTGAACAGGCGAGACTGGAAGCAGACCCCAACATAGTTGGGAAAAGGTTAGGCAATGAATGATGATGATCTAGCTCTAGCTAGTTGAGCAAAATCGGCTTGTAATGCTATTGATTTTGATACAGCTTAGGGCCTGTGCACACCACGTTTTTTAAACGCGCTGTTGACGCGCGTTTTTAGCGATACAGACGCGATACGCACGCGAGTCAGATACTGGCAGGCACTCACTGCTCTGTAGGATAAAAGAGCGCCGTTGACGCGCGTTTCGAAAACGCGCGTCAACGGCGCGTTTAAAAAAACGTGGTGTGCACAGGCCCTTAAGTGCGTAGCATTCGTTAGGTACGTTTGCGCCATAAACCACAAAATTTTGATACGGTTAGCAGTAAGCGAATTTAAAACATCTTTCTATTTCAGTCAATCGTTTGAAGATGAGAGTGACAGTATAATGTTTTACTGTACGGCCGAGGAACATGATCTGAACATGGGAACTAAGAATTTTATCTCATGTTCTCTCACTCACACTCGCCTTATGTAACCTTTTGGTTCCTTAAAATGCTATTGCGTAGCATTCTGCGCAAAATTCGGACCAGCCGTGATTCAACGGCCACACTATAAATTTGTTTAGCCCCAAAACGTAGGGATTTAAAACATCTTTCTATTTCAGTCAATCGTTTAAAGATGAGAGTGACAGAATGATGTTCAAAATATAATTAGCGCTAAACGAATTTAGTGGTTTGTGGTGCAAGCGGGACTCAATGTTCTTATTAAAATAAGTATAAAACTGTCTTTATCCAGTCCCCGTCACAATAATGGCTCAGGGTCGTATTTTACTGTTTCTTGGTGTGACGACTTTCATTATGTGTATGTGACCAGCAGCTAATTGTAATTTATTATAGTTTTAATAATTATGTCATGCGACTGTAGCTTATAAATGTACTGGATGTTTGCATGAATTGATATCTTTGTAATAAATGGAAATCGTAAAACTTACGTTGAACATATTCAAATAATCACATTTTATTCATATACATTGGTGTTTGTCAAATCAGTCAGTGTATCAACTTCAATTTTCATTGTATTTTATGTTTATTTTTGGTAAAGGTAAATGTGTTGAAAACACTTAGACTGAGTCTAATAATTATTTTAAGCAGGAGTTATTTTTTTATTTCATGCCGTAATGCATGTCTTCTATTTATCTATTGTAATACCGTATAAATAAATTAATATATTCGTGTTTTTAAATGTTTTATTTTAACAAAATACAAGAATATTGTACAAAATAACTTACGAACTACTATCTCAGATAGTTTAAACAAGCAATGGAATCTCCATTCTTAGTCTCAGTATGACATGTTTACTAAAAGTATTAAAACTAATATAAAGCCTGTACACAGATCTCTCTAATGGCACAGAATGCACCCTGAAATCAAATGCATAGAGTTTTGCGAGGGTCCATTATGACAGTATATTTCACAAGTCAAAAAGACGCTTAAGGCCTAAAACATACACAAGCGACGTAACACGCGCACGGCGCACGCTTGTGCCACGCCTGTTCCACGCCTGCTGCCTTACGTCGCTTGTGTATGTTTTAGGCCTAAGACAATATGGGACCAAGGCAGTCGTAGTCCAAAACCTAATCTTTTCTTTAATATTATATGAAATCAAACCCATCTAAAAGTCCTACGTCGCGGCGGTGTCAGTCTATAAATAAGGATACGCGCCATTTTCGATTTGACATCTATGGTTTAGTGGCAGTGTATCCAACATTATAACGTTAATTTTTGACCGGTTGCAAAGCAAACACCAAAAAAATAAAAGAGGCATTCGATGGGTTGGGTTCATAACTCTGGAATATTTGGAACTGCGGGGTACCTAATTGCGTAACACACTTATAGTAGCAATGGTTTTCATTTTAACAGTTCAACAACATTCATTGCGTTATTCACGTTATTAATCAGACAAATTTTTCGAACATATGAAGCAATGGATAGCAATATCCTTGAAATTGATTCAGATTGTGAGGAAAGTGTATTACGCATTTAGGGTGCTAGCTAATCTTATGTGTGGTCTAAGTAAAATTGGTGAATAATATTACGTTATCGCTGTTTTTTGTTCTTATAATGGCTTGCTCATATCGCGTCTTTGACTTACAAACTATAATTTCATGAGTGCACTTTCGCGTCATAGTACATTCCATTGCATTAACACTTACAATTAAGAACTTTAAATTAAATCTATTACTAGAACCATAATATAATCAATGTACTATGGAACGAAAGGGTCATCCTCTTTCGTGTTTCCCTAAACTCTGAATTTGTTCACAGCCTCTCTTGCAAAATTAGTGAACAAAGTAATTTGTCAGTGCATTTGTCAAATAAATATTCTTCACAAATATTTACAAATAGGCAATTAGACAATTATAATACTTCGCATATGACTACTTAGTTTCTAAATCTAAAAGTACAGTCATCAACAACATTATAATACTTGTAATAAATATTGAATTTAATTTTAAACTTACAATTACTTTCTCGATATTACAAGATTACTAAATCATTCAATAGTTATAATTTTCCTAATAATAACTAGAACGGATAATTATTATTACTATCACATAGCACTGGCGGTGAATTCAGTGAATCGCCTTTTATTATGATTTAAAGAATTTCAGTTAAAACGCCTACAGTTTGTACTATACATTATTTTTACACAAATCTAGTCTAATCTTGTTTGCTACATTAAATTGTCTTGAGTCAGCTGCACTACCTGCCATAAAACGGATGAACTAAGTACGTTTTTTTATTGTTTATAGCAGTGCGATAAAGTAATTCCTTGGGCACTACGTCTAATTAAATAATAAAAGTATTTATTTACATTTTTCTTCCGGAACATTAAAATGACAGGAAAACGGCTTGAGCCTCAATTCGAGTCGAATATTTTCCTCGTTTTCGCGATTTGGACCATTTTTTTTGAGTGATGTTCTACAACTTGACCTCGGCATTGACGGAGAGGTTGGTGCCTGCCTCGGCTTCGCGTTGCTTCCGTGGGTCTTGCGTGGTGGTGTTCCACCACTGCTCGTCGCCGGATGCGTATGCGACGAACACCAAGTTCGTCAGTATGAACACGGCCAGCGCTATCCAGAACACCAGCCGCCATTGTACTAACGTGCTCTGAAAAGATAATGTGGATTGTTATTAAACCTTAAACTTTTTAGGGAATAACATAAGTAAATTTTACTTCATCAAGGTCCTGCTATTTAAGTATGGAAAGAACCATTTTATAACCTTTTGTACACCCAAAAATAATTTGGTTCTTCATTTCCTTCTCCATGAACTACAAACAAACAGCACCCTAATTGCGTAACACACTATCAATCATAATCTAAATCTTATAGAAGGATATTGCTAATCCATTGCTTCATATGTTCGAAACAGTTGTCTGCTCAACAACGTAAACAATGCAATGAATGTTGTTGAACTGTCAAAATAAAAGCCATTCCTACTGTTAGTGTGTTACACAATTACCCTGCTGCCCTCAATAATGGGCAGAATGGTAGATTATGTTCCTCTATTCCAAAGTAGGTATACATAACTTTAATTAAGTGGACCAACTGCTATAAAATTATGGAATGCAATAAAAAAAAAAGCATCAAGTATTTCCATAACGGTCAGTTTTTTTGTTGCCAAAACAAATCTCAAGGAATCGCGTTCGATTTGCCGAAGTCACCTTGCATTTCAATACAATACGCAATTCGTTCCGGTACTTACATCAGGAGTCAGCAAGCCCACTAGGTAAGGCGCTATGATGCCGGTTATAGCCCCTATGCCGTTCACGATCGCCATTATAGTCCCGGCGTATTTCCCGCTCAAGTCAAGCGCGTTCACTTTCATGCCAGGGTAGAAGGCGCCCATCAGACCCATGGATGCAGTGAACAGGATCACGACAGCGTCTGTGTTGCAGCCGGAGTATGATGCGAGGATCATGCAGATGCCAGGTCCGACGGATGCTGTAAAGAAAATTTTGGGAGTTTGTGAATTGTGATTGAATAGGAGTCGCGTTGAAGTTCTATGTTATGGGTTTGGTTTCCGCACTTAGTCCTTCAGTGGACCTTTGTGCGTGGTCGCGTTGAAGTCTAAAACCGTCATTAAAATAAATGATTAGTTATTTATTTATTCTTAGCCTATCTATGTTGTCCAACTGCAGGGCAAAGGCCTCTCTTTCTTCATTCCACTCCTCTATTTCTTGAGCTAGTGTCGACCAACGCTACTCGCTTTCTGTAGGCGTCAAGGTCTAAACCACGTTCTTCATGGACTACACATTATGTTTAGTTGCTATGTGTATAAAATAGTTTCTCGTCACAGTCTTTATGTGTAGGTAACTCACAATGTTACTGCTGCGATCATAACCATAAAATCCGGTAGTAAAATTGCGAAATCTTACTCAATTAGGTACCGTGAGCAAACAATTTTACCTAATTAAATAAAGCACAATGTTATAGTATACAATTAGCATGTACATTGTACATAAGTGTTACATACCGATGGTGGTGAAAGTTTTTCTAGCGTTAGTGACAGTTAGCCAGTTTCTCTTGACGATCTTGTCGCAAATCCAGCCGAAGGCGATGGAGCTCAGCCACATGACTGCGTAAGGCAAGGCAGCAAGCGTGCCTGTCCGATGTATGTCGAACTTGAGGACTCCTGTCATGTACTTGGGGAGGTCGGTCACCATCGTGAAGTACCCGTAGTCGTGGCCGATCTGTTGAAGAAATGTACTGTTAGATTCGGATGAAAATGATATTTTTTGGGCTAATAATAGCACATGCGATTACAAAATCGGTTGGAGAGAACGAACACTGATGATAAGCATTTGTTTTGGTCGTTTGGTACGATTTTTTTTTGTAGGTAGCTATGTAGATACGTAACCAGGTCATTAAAAACTATACTTTCTGCGCAACAGTCTATAGTCATAGGCTGACCTAAGAACGTATACGGTCTAGCCGAAACAAAATAAAGACGTTCCTAACCAGCTGCTGACGTCCCTAACCTACGTATCTTACGTACCATAAGCAGCTAACAATAAGCTTTTAATAAGCCGAATTTTGGTTTTGTTTGTGTTTAACACACAATAAGCAGTTATGCTAAGCTGATGAGCATAATGACTTGATGATCTAGTCATACACTCCCTTTACAATGCCATATTGGTTGGAATTAGGCAAAACGTATCGTGTTAGGATTGTATTTACACCTGAGAGCATGTGAGCGATGGTAAGTTCAATTCTGGGGGGTAAAAATCGGGGTTGCTGAAAATCTGGAATGTTATTGGCAGCTCAGCCCTAAGTCTAATTGTTAAATCTAACTACGGAATGGGCTTGCTCTTGACCACGGTCTCGCCCTTTGGAAAACGATGGATGAGGACTTCGATGGAACGAGCGGGCTCCAAAAGATGCCTATCTACTCGCCTTGAAGGCGGATGGTTTATAGGTGGTAGTAGGGAATAAAAATGCTATTCTACCGCATACCTAGTACAAGACCACAATTAACGCGGCGAATACCTTTATGTAAAAGTTAGTTTACTTTTAAAATCGTTGTTTCACTTATTAAATGAATGAGGAATCTTTCCTGTATTGATGTTTTTTATTACATCGAACAGCTGTGGTACGTAATGTAGGCGCGCTCTAATGACACGTGCCGGTTTTCTTACGCACGTCGTTTGACGACGTGCAATGTAGTACGTTCATACAGTGTAAGAAGATTATGTCAAATGCATGATGCACGTGCAGTTTTTACGGCGAAAGTGTTACTTAATTGTGTGTATAACACTCAATTCCAACTACCTATACTTTAGCTCAAAAATACAATACCTACATATGTGGTAGGTTTATTGACTTTCTAAACTCTAACTTTTACTAGTTACTACCTCAGTAGCACTTGAGTTAGGTACCTACTACAAGTACCTAAGTAAGTAGGAACCTAATAGGTAGATAACTTTACCTATTACGTACAGGCAGGTGCCTACTTCCTAGTCGTCGTATAGATAGAAATGGACCTAGCAATCAAGAAAATATTTTAGCCAGTGTGCCTACATCCACAAGTCTTTCAAAATTTTACTTAGAAGAATATTGTTAAAAAAACACGATCGCAATAAAGCAGCGTGGCTAACTGGTTCTTAATTACAATTACCTAGGTCTAATCTAAAGGGTCTTTTAAAATTAGCTGATCTAACTTCGTTTTATGTTAACTAACGTTAATTAACGTTATGGGTAGAAGGCCCTGTAGAATCTCATTAACAAAGGGAAATTGTAATAACTAGAAGCTTGAAAACATTGTACACATCATTAGGGACAACTTTTTACTATGGGCCCAACCAAGAAATCGAAAAAATTCGGTTGTCCCATACGTGGAACCTTGCCAAATGACAGTATACATAATATCTCCGGGATGGCGGTATTGCGAAGATTGTTGTCGCCATGTTGTCGCCAATTCTGAGATCCCAATGCAGCAATGGAATCAATGAGATCGACGTTCACGATTTGTATTGTAAACTTTGTACAAATGAATTGTTAAGTCTTGATTATTTAATAAAATGATTTACTAAGCGATTGCAAACAAAAATTATGATATACAATTATACATTAATATTAGTTTAATTGTAATTGTGTTATTTTTCATAGAAAAAATTTTTGTTTATTGAATTCGGTTGTTTAGTTTTATTTCTACTGTTTTTTTTTTATTTAATTATTAACGATTTGTCTTAATGATTTGTCTTGTGTTTGTTACGGAATTGGATATTTTATATTTTTTTATCTTACCACAGTCTGTATTTTGATTGTTTTTGTTTTAATATCTTTGTAAATGGTCAATGTAATTTATTTAATTTTAGTCTAACTTTAATCGAATTTTCATGTCAATTATTTTTTAATTTTATCTTGTTTGTCGTAATTTAATAGCTAATGGTCTTACCACTGTTTTTTGTGCTAGCGGTGTTAACCTGTAATTAATTGTTGCACCCGCAATTGTATCCTATTATAATAAGCTGCTAATCTGCATCTGCATAAGCTGTCTTGGTGTAAGCAATTGTTGGTTATCCTAAATAAAATAAATAAATACATAGATATGGACAAGGCTTTACTATACCTACTCTTAAACTGGGCAGCAGAACTTTTCTCAATTCTGCATAGACCAGTTTGTATTTGGACGATGGAAACATGTAATTTTCCCCATAGACCTGCAATTGGTCAAATTTCAATTGGTCCATGGAGCACCGACGCGACGGTTGCGAACATGCGAACAGCGAACATGGATTAGCTAATTGGTATTTGCTTTTTCAGAGTTAGTACCTAGTTAATAAAATTTGGAGTAGAATCGACACTTTTAAGGTTTTCGGTTATTTCAATTACTTTCACCTTGTTTATCGATTATGATGACTGATGTAATTGTTTAGCAAGGCAGTACAAATTATCGACTTATTGTTAAACATTACATGACCTGTTTTACACTTTTTTCACGCATCGAGTTGAATGTCATTCAGTGAAGTTTGTCAGAATTATGAAATAAGTTCAAATAAGTAATACTTAAAACTTGTGAAGGTAATGTCATCGGTCAAAAAAACCTTTAAAGTTTCCAATTAAAAATAAACAAAGAGAGGTCCTGCACTTTAACTCGTTTAAAAAATCTAAAATAAAAAGTAATTTAAAAAAATTAAACCGACTTCAAAAAGAAATGAACTCAAAATTATGAAATAACTTTAATTTCGGAAGTCGGTGTCTTGGGATCTGTATTTTAGTTTTAGTTTTTTGCCACCGACTTCCGAAATTAAAGTTATTTCATAATTTTGAGTTCATTTCTTTTTGAAGTCGGTTTAATTTTTTTAAATTACTTTTTATTTGGTAATTTTTAGTTGTTGCACTAGAATTTGACCAAGGTTTTGAGATGTTTTCGCTTTGACACTACACCCGTAGCTCGTATCAATAAGCCAGGCCGTCACACTTTCACGTCTTAGTCCATATCTTGAAAATTACTGAATCGATTTTGATGAAACTTGCACTGTTCCCTAAGTTGAAGTAAATGTAAGCCAATAAAAAAAGAATGGTCACGATCCGATTAATAGTTACGGAGATATGCGTGGACAAACATACATACATACATACATACATACATACGTCTATAAAACTTTGTATATTTGTTTGGAAGCCCTAATAGATTGTCATATGTGAATATAATGCAATTCCAATAATATTACATACATACGTATCGAATTGATAACCTCCTTTTTTTTGAAGTCGGTAAAAAAACAGTGGCACTCCGGTAGTGTCGACGGAAGTGAAAACAAAACACAAACAGAATACTTTGCCATCACTCACATATCGGATATATACATTAAAACCGAGTATATACATCCCGAGGACAGCCGAATACATCCGAAGCGGGTATTTTTTTAATCGTGTTATAAACAAAACACGCGCGGTGTCGCTTACGGTAACAGTGGCGCGAGTTCAATGGTTTTTTCCCATCTCAAAAAATACCCAACGCGCTTATAGAAGTGTTCACTTAAAAAAAACCATTAAGTATTCTATACGGCCATTCTTTATTTCATTCCGTGTTATTTTCTTCCGTTCGTTAAATGCTCTGGAATTCATTTTATGTCTAATATTTCACTGCGAGCGACCTCTAACTTTGGTAAGTAGCAACCTCACCGGAATATTGATGGATTGTGACGCGCGAAACTAATACTAATGCACCTACAACTTAGTTCCTGAACTGTGAACAAGATTTTAACCACCAAGGTGAGAGAGCGTTGAATTAGACGGGAATGGATAAACGGATACCTAAGCAAACCCACCCGTTCAAGGCAAATTCTGCATTTGGCCAACTATGATGATAATTATGATAAATCACTGTAGGTATAAATACAGGGTTATTGGTAAAACCACAACTGAAATCGCGAATAAAAAAAAACAGCCGTTCCCTACATTTTGACGAGTTATATCTACGAACATAAATGTAGGGAACAGCCAGCTGATTTTTTTTCGCGATCTCAGGTACCTAAGTATATTCCCATAGTAAAAGTTGTTCATAATGATGAGTACAATGACCTCTTAAGAGGTTGTTAATGTTTTACCAATAACCCTGTATATTGATTTCAGTGGGTGGGTAGATTTTCAAAATAGCATTTTTTGCTGTTCTTCCACAATAAGGCTTAAATATCCATTAAGCATTGCGTAAAATTTACTTCAGTTTATAATTTGTATTTTTTTTTTGTAACTAGTAATAAATAAAATCATAATATAAGTATGATAAAATATTTAAACTTACAAAAAACTATCCTGGAAATCATTTACCTCTCCGTTATTTTCTACACTACATTTATTGATGTCATGAATACTCAAAGTTCTTGCCTAAATTTTGTTTAATTTCACCCCATATGTAAAAATTATAGTGTATACTGAACAATTACTATATTAGTTACATCGGAATTTACCCCTTATGTTATTATTTATCCATTTAAAATTTTGTCACAAAGATTTCATCATTAACTTCGGCGATTTTTGTTTGATAAATTTTGTCGATCAAAAGAACTAAATTCAAGTATCCGAACGCATTCCGGGGGCCTTACCCCGCGCGGCCCCTCAGTCGTCGTTGATTTGTCCACCAAGCTAATAAAAAATAATAAAATTTCTCAAAAATTTTTCAAAATAAATCATAAAATGAAAATCTACCCGGGTAATCGATATCAAACACAGCTTTCGTTACGTAAGCCCGGAAATAAGTTACCTTGCTGAATTACATCGATCGATTGTAAATATGGATCAATAACACCTATTGAAATCATCTTCATAACTGAAAGTTAGACAATAGATTAGTTATTATATTTTATTGTTATTATTATTAGACAGTTATACAATAGATTTGTTTTATATTTATTTCAATAATACTGAAGGCATTATAGCATACCTGTGCGCAAACCAGGGCCCATAGCGGGACGGACATGAAGATGGCCTTCCACGGTATGGCTGAAGGCAGGCTGCTACGGTGACTACCCAGTGCCTCTTCTAAATACTTCTTCTCCTTGTCGGATATGAACGGATGCGATTCGGGGTCGTTGTAACACAGTAGCGCCTAAAACAAATTAAATTAAGTTGAAGTAAAACAAAAAAAATACAGACCAAAACATTTCAATTATTGCGATACGTTAACGAAGAACTATTAACTATTTAAATGTTTAAGTGTATATCTTTTGTTGGAGATCCTAAAAATAAATAAATAAAGATTGATATTGTTGTATAGATACCAGTACAAAATAAAATCAAGAGATATTAAGTAATCAAGACTTAGACGGATCTAAAGTTACGAGGTTGTAAACTCGAGTCAAACGAAGCCTAAGTGCTCACAAACACGAGCGACACGCGTCGACGAAAGATGCAACTGCATCCGCTCGTGTGTATGCACACTTAGACAAAATTATAATAAACCATTTACCTACCTATAATATCTACGTGCTGTAAATCAATCAATGAGGAACCACTTAAAAGATAAAGAAAAAATAAGTAGTAAAAAAAAACTTATATGTTACACAGACATTCTTTGAAGCACTAAATATAGACACGCCAATTTATTTTATTTAATGCATCCTGTTTACCTGTCGCCTTCTGATTAAACTGGTAAGAAAACAATTAACAATAGTAGATATATAAAGCCGGTCTTATATGATTGGTCTGGATACGCATAGGTACAACTAGATGTATATAGGAATAGCAACAGGTCGATAATGGCTTCCGGCACTTGGAAGTTGGGACGTATATCGCGGGGCAAAAACTAAGCATGACAAAAGGGCAGATCGTAAAAAGTAGTATTACGGGTTTTAGGGCCGTTCACATTACCAAGCAAAATGTAAAGACATGAACAAACAGCCCAGATCCTCTAGCGTTTCACTTGTTTACCTATAACAGCCATCGACAACTTCAGAAGAATGCTGAACTTACCCATAGAATGAACCAGAGGATTCCGACAGCGCCAAACAGGTAGAAGACGGACTGCCATTCACCAGTCTCCTTAATCACCAGCCCTGACAGGTAAGTGCCAGCTATATTTCCGATCTGGGCTCCTCCGAAGACCAGGGAACCCATTCTTCCTCTCTCTGATACCGGTGCCCACCGCGCAAGCATTGCGTTCAATGCGGGAAAGGTGAAGCCCTGAAAACAATGATGATATGACTTATTGATGCTTGTTAACATGCTTAAAAAGATGGTGGTAGATATAATAATTATATTATGATACATTTTATGGTTTGTTCTTAGTTGCACGTGTCCAATGTTTATTCTGGCCCAAATCATAAAGCCAGACACAAGAAGTGTCCATAATCAAACAAACCATGAATATTTCTGTTACAATAGCTTTGATTTTCAATTTGGTGACTTAGGAACACGAATCCTTTACATAAACTACTACATGATAAGACAATAGAGAACCCCTCACCTCTCCAAGTCCCTCCAGTACCCTCAAAATAATAAGTCCAGTGGCGCCACCAGCGCTAACAGTCCATGGCGTCAGTAGAGTGAAGACTGCGGTACTCAACACTCCGAACCCGAGGGAATACTTCCCTCCGAATCGTTCGGCAAGCATCCCGCCCGGTAAGTGCGTGACGATGTACCCGTAGTAGAACGCACTTAGGATCATGCCCTGCGTTGCTTCGTCCCAGTCGAAGCCTGTTAGCTCCTGGAAGAGGTGAAAGTATTAGTACATAATTATTAGGTTGGCTTCAAGAATAGGAACAGCCCAGTACAATTCAAGATTCAGAAAGATGATACTACTGGCAGATTCTTGGATTCTTAGCAAATGTTGACATGTATGTTTATTCGATTATACATACACACACACACAGAGTTACTTTCAAAATAATATTAGTATGGACTAATATTATTTTGAAAGTAACTCTGTCTGTCTGTCTGTATGTTACCTTTTCACGCCTAAACCACTGAACGGATTTCGATAAAATTTGGCAGAGAGATATATTGCATCCCGGGGAAGGACATAGGATAGTTTGTATCGACATACCTCGCGGGCGAAGCCGCGAGCGAAAGTTAGTAATTATACAGGGTGATTGGAAGATGGGTGCAAAGCTTTAAGGCGAAGATAGTACAGGCAATTCAGAACCATTTAAGCCATGGTTGTCTTAGACGAAGTCTTACCACTTTTTTTTTACCAATTTCTTAAGATTTTTTTCGAAAATTCCCAAAGTTTTAACTAAACTACTTATTTATAGCCAAATTGAATGATAAACGAATTCATTTTTATTGTATTTAATTAAAGTAATGTGTAAGCAATCTAGCAAAACAAGTTTTAGGCCTCTGTGTCGTTAGACATTTTTTTTACAGACATTCAAAGTTCATAAAACATTTTAAAATTCATTAATATTTTTTGTAAACCTTATTTAAAAAAAAACGGAGCGTGCTTTTTTTGTTCAAACCTTTTTGAAAACATGCTTGATAATCGCTTTTTCTATTGAGGTAACATTTACGCGGATATCTTACAAATTATTGAAATTAGGACCTAAAAACCAATTTGAGGGAGAAATTTTAAATTTTTGGCAGACAAAATAAAACAGCATTTGAATTTAATTTATTTATGTTTCATGTTCAAAATGTTGTCCGTGATTTCTAATACAAGCACGGCTCCGTCTTCTCACTTCTGTTGTTGTTATTTTCAACATCATCTCCAGCTTCATTGCTTCAAACTCTGAATTCATTCTCTCTATCAGTTTTTCTCTCGTGTTTATTTCAACATTCGTATACACTAGCTCCTTGGCCCGGCCCCACACGAAAAAGTCCAGCAGGGTCAGATCTGGTGAGTGAGCGGGCCAACGGAAGGGTCCATCTCTGCCAATCCAGCTGTCAGGAAATCAATTATTTTAATTATTCCCTTACATTTAACATCCAATGCGTTGGACAGCCGTCTTGCTGAAAGATGACTGTACTGTCTCTTGCGAATATCGGGACACCGGTTTCCTCTATCAGCTCTGTTAAATCCACTTGTAGAAATTGCAAATCATTTTCACCATTGAAAGTCTCCGGTAGAAGTGGGGCCCAATCAACGTCCTGCAAATTACTCCAGCCCAAACATTGACAGAGAATTTCCTCTGAAACGACACCTGCTTCTTAAAATGTGGATTGTTGTCTTTGGCGGCCCATTCATGAAGGTTATGAAAGTTTGTAATGCCCTCCCTAGAAAATTTGAATTTGAAATCAATCTTGTGGACGGATGAAAGCAAATTTTCTAGGGAGGGCATTACAAACTTTCATAACCCACACAACACATGGGGCACTCTTAAATAATTGCTTTCCTGACAGCTGGATTGGCAGAGATGGACCCATCCCTTGGCCCGCTCGCTCACCAGATCTGACCCTGCTGGACTTTTTCGTGTAGGGCCGGGCCAAGGAGCTGGTGTATACGAATGTTGAAATAAACACGAGAGAAGAACTGACAGAGAGAATGAATTCAGAGTTTGAAACAATGAAGCTGGAGATATGATGTTGAAAATAACAACAACAGAAGTGAGAAGACGGAGCTGTGCTTGTATTAGGAATCACGGACAACATTTTGACCATGAAACATAAATAAATTTAAATCAAATGTTGTTTTATTTAGACTGCCTAAAATTTAAAATTTCTCCCTTAAATTGGTTTTTAGGTCCTAATTTCAATAATTTGTAAGATATCTGCGTAAAAGTTACCTCAAAAGAAAGAGCGATTATCAAGCATGTTTTCAAAAAGGTTTGAACAAAAAAAGCACGCTCCGTTATTTTTAAAAATAAGGTTTACAAAAAGTATTTATGAATTTTAAAATTTGTTATGAACTTTAAATATCTGTGAAAAAAATGTCTAACGACACAGAGGCCTAAAACATGTTTTGCTAGATTGCTTACACATTACTTTAATTAAATACAATAAAAATGAATTCGTTTATCATTCAATTTGGCCATAAATAAATAGTTTAGTTAAAACTTTAGGAATTTTTGAAAAAAATCTTAAGAAATTGGTAAAAAAAAGTAGTAAGACTTCGTCTAAGACAACCATGGCTTAAATGGTTCTAAATTGTCTGTACTATCTTCGCCTTAAAGCTTTGCACCCATCTTCCAATCACCCTGTATAATCCTACTATAGTTTTCACACTTGAAATCTTTGTTTACTAATCAAATCTCAAAAACAAACATTCATACGATAACTATGCATAATTACAAAATCCGGCAAACCTTACAAATCGGTTATTTTACGGTCTTTAGCTGCCGGCAATAATAATGCGTATATTTTATTAAATACCGCTTTTGAATTGTTACTGCGCTAAAGCATTTCACGCGCTTTTCACAGATAAGCGCACATTATAAAAAATAATTTAATTTTATAAATACAAGGTTGAATTGAAAAAACTGAAAGCCTCTTATGGGGTTATTGTGAACAACTTTTACTTTGGGACCAAGCCTAATCGCAAAAAAAAATAGGTAAGTAAGTACTCCATAACGGCAACAGAACTCACATACATAATCAGCCTAATAATGTTCCCGCTGCTGGGACACAGGTTTTCTCTCGGTGAGAGGTAGTGGGCCGTAATCCACCACGCGGGCCAGTGCGGGTTGGTAGAGATCACATGACTTTGAATTTTTGGTTCTAGGACATGCCGGTTTCCTCAAAATGTTTTTCTTCACCGTTTTGAGAGCAGTGGTGGTGAATTTACACAAAATAAAGCGGCTGTCTGGGTTCATACCTACAACTCGTAAAACGGCCGTTACCACTGTTTTTTTTTTAATGTCACCTTTAATACTGCAATATGGTTAGTTTCGATTTACACATGAATAATATTCTAAGAGCAAAATCAAAGTCTATAACTTCAATTTTGTGCCCCCAGGATCTTTACACTATTTGCTATTTGGTTTAATGTGACTTACCTTGCATAATGCATTGTAGAAATTATTAAGATGACGTTCCAGAGTTCGATAGAAGCATTAGATTTCGAAATTTAAACGGTAGGCAGAATATTGACCACCCCAATTTGACATAATTATCACAAATTAATGAACAACGTAGGTATGGGCTAACAAAAACCCATAATAAAACAAATGAGGTTTTAACTACTCGATTTACCTAATTATACCTAAATTTCAAAATATGTAGGTAAGTAATCCATTGTTAGACGAGAACAACTGCCGACAAACTGTTATGCAGTTTGGCAGACTTTATGTATGCTTTTTGTTAATACAGATTTTGAATAAATAAAAAACCTAAATTTGTATCATTTATGTCACCAAAGAACCGTCTGGCGGAAATCTCGGTCGTTAGGACGAGCTGTGTTTAACACTATGAGAAGGAAATCTGATAGAAATGCTTCGAATAGACGTAATATCGTAATAGCCATAACAAATAATTTATTTTTCAATAGATCTCTATTCGCCGTCGTCTCAATATAGCCACCTCCTTTTCTTTCTAGCCACAAACCATCCATCGTTTCTTTGATTTTCCTCTACTCTTATAACCCTATGTGAGTATTTTCACAAAACTTTCCATGTCAAGACGTCACATATTCGCATAACAATCAAGTATATCAATTATTTCCCAAATAGTTAGGCACTAGGGTTACTAAGAGTAAGCCCACATTTCACCAGCTATGGTTAAGTCCAGTGTAACAGGGGGGCAAGCCTATTGCCATCAACCGGTCACAATTTCCGACTTCGGGCTGCTACTGAGAAATTCCAGATGGAAAATCACAATAACACATTGTCCGGCCTGGGAATCAAACCCAGGACCACATGCTTAGCAGTAGTACTTGCGATCACTAGACAAACGAAGTAGTCGGTAGGTACGGTTTGAGATCGACGCGCAAACTGAAACCATGAATTCAGCACATAATTCTAGACGTATCATAGTCCGCGCGGAACTAGTTGGCCGCGCCCTTCGATCAATAATAGTACTAGATGAATGATTAGGAACAAAAATAAGTCGCTAAAGTGGCCACGTTTGCACACACATAAACATTGTATTTCTTACTACGAACTATAGAAAAAAGTTTAATAATATTAACAACTTCAGATTATTATAAACCTTAACACACTCACATAAAGTTTAATTACGTTTGCAAATGATTAATATTTAAGTCCTTCTGTCATCGAAGCAATAAATTTAAAATGTCACTTGAAAATAAAAAGTCATTTTTATAATAAGTACAAAAATATTTATTCTAAAATGAAACTTAACTTCTAAGCAATAAGGTTAAAAACATTTTGTTGACAATTTCGTACTTACTCGAATTTGGAACTAGACGTAGTTCTTGGAATTACATTCCAATGCTTCAATGTTTGTTGGAATAGTTGGCGCGTTATCGCAAACATTGGCCAAACAATCATAATATTTGCTAATTGATTTATATTTACTATTTAATTGTGTTACTATTTTATGAAAAACATTTAATGATAAAAACTTACCGAAAAAAAGATATTCCTTTTAAAATCTTGGTGTTACGGTGGTTATTTACACAACTTTTGAACGTGCACTGAGGCATTTTTACGTCTTAACATTGGCTATGATTGGACCATACTAATTTGAAATAAGAGCACAAAAGTATTCGTGCTTGTATTTTTCGGGCCGTTTTTGAAGCGCTTATCGGGCATCTAGTACTATTATTGATCGAAGGCCGCGCCTTAGGTTTGTGAGCGGAGGGGCGGGGGGGGGGGGGGGCATTACTCACTACGTGTGTTGCAAGTGCAACCCGCCGCCTCACCCCTGTCCCCACCTCAGCGGCCAACTAGTTCCGCGCGGACGATAATTTTGTGTTGTCTGTGTTCCATAAATTTTGGCCGCGTAGGTATATTGCACTTTTCACACAGCACAGCAGTTTTTTTTAAATAACCGACCAACAATTTCAACGCAGGGGCGTTCAGAATCATAATAATTATATTGAATCCATAGTACCAGGCTGCGCGTCGATGACCCTGCCATCCTGTAGGTATAGGTACAGTCAACAAAAGAGATGAGTATGCAGGATCGTCGGATATAGTTGAAATTTAGTAAGAAACCGATGGATGTTCTCGAATAAAATGTTATTTTATTAATAGAAAACAAACAGCTCATTTATTAAATTAAACAGTCGACAACATTCATTCATTGACTGTATATAGCTGAATGCGTATATGTACCTTCCTATAAAAATATAAATGAATAACAGAAGAAATATTATGCAAATAGGTACTGTGTTGTAGCAACTAATATCTAACAACATAGCAACCTATTCAATTAATGTTATCTGTTATCTATTATGACATCAAGCTGTAATAAGTATATAAGCTAAGTAGGTACTAGGTCAGCGACCTTTACCGTATCTATTTATTATTAACTGATGTCGTATGAAAGAGGTTATAGAGAGACGATTTGCAGCTGTTTTTGAACTACTTAACCTACTGCATTTTCTAAGCGTGATGGTTTGTCGTCCCGATATTTTTTCGATTGTTCAAGACCGTGCACACTTTTTTATCCTATAGTTAAATCTTTCATGTGAGAGCAGTGGTGGCCAAGTGGTAACGGCCGCGACTTACGAGTTGTAGGTCGTAGGTTCGAACCCAGACAGGCGCTTTACTTTGTGTAAATTATATCATCACCACTGCTCTCAAAACGGTGAAGGAAAACATCGTGAGGAAACCGGCATGTCCTAGAACCAAAAATTCAAAGACATGTGACATCTGCCAACCCGCACTGGGCCCGCGTGGTGGATTACGGCCCACTCCCTCTCACCGAGAGCAGGCCTGTGTCCCAGCAGTGGGAACATTATAGGCTGATTATGATTATGAAATCTTTCATAGTCAATAGCAAAAGCTCAGGCGGGCTTAAGTTTTGGAAATATGGCGTATCTAATACTTTTAAATACAGGGTAAAATTTAATTAAGTAACTAGTGAAACTTAGAGTTACAAGTTTCGCATAAGCATAAGCATAGCTTATAAACATAATCAGCCTATAATGTTCCCAATGCTGAGACCAGGCCTCTGCTCTTCAAGGGGGAGTGAGCTATAACCACCACGCGGGCCCAGTGCGGGTTGGTTTCGAAAGATAATTTCGCACCCCCGATAAAATAGGGAAAAGTCATTTACAAGAATGTTCAGCCGGTCGATTCTATAAAAATCTCACCGTGAAAACTTAGGTGAAGTGAGCGTGGAGTGAGCTGTCAACAGTGTCAATTCCTACCAAAAACAAACTCACTTCACCTAAGTTTTCACGGTGAGATTTTTACAGAATCGACCGGCTGCTTGTTTTTCAGGATAATTGAAATACAGCGTAGGTATGCGATTAAAACATATTTTTTTGTAAGCTTTTCAAGTAGGTATTATAATTTTGATCACATAATAATAATAGTGTAAGAATAAAGGCTGATTAACAAATCTGTGAGTTTAGCAGCTTTTCTAAAAATCCAGGTTTATCGAGTTGTAACCCTATTTTATCGGAGGTGCGATTTAATATCACATTGTATTTATGTCTATTTTTGATGAAGTACCTATACGTAGTTAAAAACACTTACAGTAGGATCCGCTCCATCCACGCCAGCTTCTTGAACATCGCTAGCAGGACAGGAGCCATCGTTGCCTGTAGAATGTGGTCGCCGATGAACCATCTGCGTGATGGCTATATTGAGGCAGACCCGCATCGTGTACGCGTTAGCCACCGCCAGGAAACCCATGATAGCCATCACCCATCTTTGAGGTATTATGAATACTGGAAACAAAAGAAAAAAGTATATTACTTTGAAAATATACTTTCGAAGTTGGAATAAAACTCCGGAATATTGAGGTACAGACGCCAGCACATCAAGCTACCCGAAACTGTCAAATTTTCCCAATCAACTTTGAACCTTATGCTTTTGCAATAAAGTTGAAAATATATTAAAGAAATTTGACAGATTGTAGTAGCTTGATGTGCTGCTGGCGTCTGTACTACCGATTAAAATGTAGGTTTAAGTAAAAGGTGTAATTAATTGAAATAACGGAAAAGGGGTGATTGTGCTCATCATTATGATCAACTTTCAATATGGGATTGGAAACCTGAAAACGTGTAAAAAAAAATAAGCAGGTATTTACTCCGACAATGAAGATACGGGCTCGTCCGAAAGTAGTTGACCCGTCAAAACAAGTGTCAAATTCAATTTTTCGAAAGGCCAAATAGGTACATTTCAGAAGTAAGGACAACTGTCAAAAAAAAAAAAGACAACTGTCAAATCGTGTTGTCATTCATTCTTAATTCGGGGTTCCAAACTAATCATAAATTATGTCCGCAGGTAATAGGAACGTAGTAAGAAATGCCCGTAACTTCGACTGAACCTACGGATTTCGTGCATACGGAGTAGACCCCCTGCTCCGTACATGTATGTTCGCATAACTCGACAAAACGTAGGAAACAGCTGTTTCCGTGATTTCGATTACTTACACCTTTCAGAAATAGAAGCTGAAACACTTGTAATTCGTATAGTCACCACGGCCTTAATATATTTTTACTATAGTTTCAATTCCTCGTTCCATATTTACATAACAGTATTTTGTGTACCTCTCCGTGCGCCTTTGTTCAAAATATAAAACATTTTGATCTAAAGCAATAATTAATAACAAGTTAAAAACATTAAAATTATGCACATGGGCATAAAAAAAACTCGTTACGAATATTTTTATCGCATTTTAAATAATTTATTAATACCTAATTTTTTTTAAAGGTAATTACTGTTGTTATATGTACATACATATTAACACAATTATCTTATTACATGAGGATAAGGTATTTAATGCCTAAGTGTATCTATTTAGCCTTGACTTTGTTGCACAACCTGCGTGGCGGATTAAGAGAATGCACTATAACGATTGTGTAAAGATCCGACCACATCATTATCTGCCTAGCCTTTTCCCAACTACATAGTTGGGAAAAGGCTAGGCTGGGGTCGGCTTCCGGTCTAACCGGATGCAGCTGAATATCAGTATTTTACATGGAGCGACTGCCTAGGGTAGATAGGCAGTCGCGCCACAACCCAGTTACTTGGTAATACGATACCTCTTGGTAAGACTGGTTGTCAGATTTTCGGGCTTCTGACGATCCTTAACGACTGTCAAAAATCCACGAATGACAGCCGAGACCAACGGCTTAACGTACTTTCCGAGGCACGGAGTTGTCTTGGTACGTAAACATGGTCACCCTTCCACTGACCAACCGTGGCAAGCGTGCGGCTGATATTACTTAGCCACAAGCACCTCGGATCCACAAGCCCCAAAGATCCGACCACATAGTGAGTCAGTAATATTCCGATCACTCAAAATACTGCTGTTGTGCTATAATGAAACTTGAACTACCTATATCATTTGTCAGACAATTTATGTCTGACAAATGCGTGCACTGACCGGACAGGTTCGCTCAAATCTGTGTGGTTCTATCCTCAAAAGACTATCTTTTTGTTATGTATTTTCTGGTGTACGGTCAGCAACAAAAGTAGATTAACACTTCTGCATGGTCCTCGTATGATCTGACCATGATTACCTATGTCTGGACTTTAAAAGAGACTGAGAGAGACCTCTGAGTTTGTTTCTCTTCTCAGAGTAGTCAGATAGGGAAACACCACTTAAAAACCTAAGATATTTTTGACCTGTAAGTGTTTTATTTTCTACCTATTTGCAGAAATAAATACCTATCATTTAATTTAATTACAACATTAACTGACAAAAATGTAGGTCTTTGGCACATATTTAAAATATAAATACATTTTACCGGCTGACTAACGACTAGAAAGTAGGCGTCCTTTTACTTGCTTTTTTTATTATTATAGCCGTTGCATTGATCGATATGTTATGCAATTCATATTAGGGTTTATGTAATTTTAATGGGCCCGATTTGTAAGCGCGATTAGTCATGTGTTTATCCTGTTCAGCAGCTCGTTTTGTAACTGTATTTGGAACGACTACCGACTTCTTTTTTTTCTGATTAAGTACAGTTTTGGCCAGTTATAATATTTTTTTTTCCGAGGGGCAATTCTCGTAATTTTAAGAACGTTCACAGTCTAATCTGATCTCAATCTGTCAATTATACCTGTAATTTCCCTACATTTTTCACAAGTTTTTGACATTTGTTTGTCGCCGAGATGAGACTGTGACAAGATTTTGAACGTTTTAAACATGTTTTAAATTACTGAAAATTAGCCATTAGGTAACTTACAGTCGATCGTCTCTGCTTCGTATATGGAATAGTAGATTGTTATACAAGGGTCGAAAGGAATCAATTCCCATACGAGGTATTTGGCTATAATCCGAGTGGGAATTGATGACTTCCACCCGCGTTAAACACTCTACTTTTCGTTTTTTGTAAAATATTTATTGATAATAATAACATGCATAATAGGTACCTATTTAAAATTAATTGAAAAATTAGAAGAATTTGTGAAAAAGTTACATTTTTGTTTGAAATAAGCTGTTTGATTTAATATGACTGGCTGTAAGTACTGGATGTCTGTAAAAGTAGGAGACTCTGGTATTTGATTAGACAGTGAAATCCATGGCAGAGACTTCCTTGAAGTATTTGGTTGAGGCGAATTGGGGTGTAAATTTATAGTCTCAGTTAATTAGCTTGAAATTTTAGTTTTATTTTGGACATCCTCAATGTAGCCTTGAGCCTTCCGCGACTGTGCTAGATTTCCATCCTCCATGTCTTTTTAACAAGTTCGCCCCAAAATCGGCTAACAGTGTCGCTGACGTTCTTAGAAAACAATGCCCGGTATATTAATCTTTCAGGATTTTTTTTTTATGTTGGTCATAAAACGGCCCGTGTCATGTCAGAGTCCAGTAAGTTCTTATGCATGACACATGGTGTGTAGCACTCTGGCAGTAAACAATTGCAATAATTATGTCAACAAAGATTTCTACCTAAGTTTGGATCCAGTAAAAACAGTGATAGGTATTGTATGAATAAAGTTTGCTCTACTAGGGAACTAGAATGCTCTATTTCACACGCTAATTGAACAAGAACAATTATTACTTAAAGACAACGCATTTTGCCTATAGACACCTAAATACGATTTATTCCACAACGCATTTTTTTTTTTAATTACGTACCCAAAGGGGTGCCAATGGAACCTTATTAGGTACCTACTTAATATGGCTATTCCTTTCTCTCTCTTAGAATAATCGCATCAAAAAAAAACAACCGACTTCCATAAAACACTATAAAGTGAAAAATAACTTTAATTTCGGAAGTCGGTGTCTTTGGATTTGTATTTTTGTTTTTTGCCACCGACTTCCGAAATTAAAGTTATTTTTCACTTTATAGTGTTTTTTGAAAGTCGGTTGTTTTTTTTGTAAAAAAGGTTTTATTTTTTACTTTTTAATGGGTCAGTTCGTAATTTATCTAAGTTACAATAGCCTAATGTCAACTGCTGATCACCTTTTACAAAATTTTGCTTTTCCCGATGCAAGGACATTAATTGTTGAGGAGTTCTCCTAGTATTCCACTCTCCTAGCTGATAATCCTGGCTGCAGCATCAGGCCAGACTTATGTCAACATTGCATTGAACTGAAAATTTAGTCCTGTTTAAAATGAGCCCAAACACGACTACGGTGCTGTAATTTCAAGCTTTGTACTTTTTCTGATGCTTCTGGCTTCAGCATCAGGTCTCTATGTACTTCGGTGTTCCTCATTAACAATACGTTTATCCACACATCGAGCCCTTTTCAATGAGCCTAAACACGATAGGTATACCTATCTGCTGTTAGTTGTCGAGGAGTTAGGTACTCTGCAGACTATCCTGACTGCAGCATCAAGTTATGACTTGATGATCATGAGACCAAATGTGGCAAATGCCCTATCAAACATCAAAACAATTTACTAAAACAGTCCTTGCCTGTTCGAGTAACTTCTTACTGTTAAGGAGTTGTACCTTCCATCATCAGCCCAGCTACCTGAGATGGTGACAACCATACGCAAATACACAAGATACTTCATAAAATATGCGAAAAACAATAAGTAAGCCTATAAAATTTTAGGGTTGCCCTCGATTTCTCTAAGATCCCATCATCAGATCCTAACTTGGTGACAGTGGGACCACTTCAGAACTATCTACTTTCGAAGAAAAAAAGAATTTTGAAAATCCGTCGACAATTGGCGGAGTATTCGATGAACAAACATACAAAAAAAAAACATACAAACATCCAAACATAGTACCTCCTCCTTTTTGTGAAGTCGGTAAAAATGTGCAGTCATTATTTATAAAGAGACGATCGACACGATCTCTACCTATAGATCTATTACCTACGTGATTGAGAATTTGTGATTAGTCATAATGGCAGCAGTGCGATTCTATGTATAAATCTCGCCGTGAAAACGCGTGGAGTGAGCTGTCAATAGTGTCAATTCCTAGCCAAAACAAACTCACATCACCTAAGTTTTCACGGTGAGTTTTTTACAGAATCGACCGGCAGCTGCGCGAAAAATCTAACAAACGCTCAACTCTCCTCATTGCTTTCAATAATAACAAAATGTACTTTATGACGGAACAAATAGGTCGGATTGAAATGATGCAATTAATTAAGATTTATCTAGTTACTTAATCTATTTTAGAGATTGTCAGTTGTCACCCTATTATTCACTTTACGTCGATTCCCGTTCCGTCGAATTTTTGTTATTTCAATTTCATTGCATTAGAGCATGATGTCTTAACGTAGACAGTTTTCTTTTTACATTCCGTCGAGAATGCAAATATGTAGTAGGTATACTTTTTATCCATTGTCAAGTTAACCCACATTTTATATGAACCTGAGTTTTGTTGTCAATGTCACGGTCGCCGCAGACCGCAATCTCATTAGAGAGATGAAATGAACCGCGCGGTTGAATGCAGCCTCAGTGTTTGAACACAATGTTTAGTTGATCTCAGTTTGGTTAACAAACCCCACCCGTGGAACCACGGGTTTTTCGACCGTTAACTAAAGGATGCAGAACACTTTAAATGGAACACAAACTATTAATGGAATGTGTGTAGAATGTGTAATAATAAATTTGCTCAAAAATGTTTTGAACTTTTTTCAGAGAAACTAATATCTACTTAGAAATTAATAGAAATTTTAATACACTTGCAGTTTAGTTGTGATAAAAACTTATGTGAAGGACGCAAAGTGATTCAGTCTGTTGCAATTTAAAAGGCCTCAATCTTTCAAGTCAATCGGAGAAAACAAATCAAAGACATTTCGTCTCGAACTCGCCACTGCTTTCAAGTTTTCAGTTGCAATTGTTTAACAAAACAGTATTATTAATAGATCACGAAATCAACTAGAATTGCATTTTCGACCTTACTATACACCAATGCACATTACAGTACCTACCTACGAGGAACTTCCTGAATGCCAAGTTCAAAATTAAGTATCTATTTTCCGTCGACGAAGTTAAGAAAAAAAAAGTAACAGGAAAGGAGCTACGTGATCTACATGTGCGTCATCCATTTCTAACGGATTATAAACAAAAGGAATAATGTGACAAATGATGAGGAAATGCACCTTGCAGAAACGCATACTTACCTTCAGAATATACTTAACTCAAATCATTACTAAAATATATGAAATTGCAAATACATATAAGTATTTTAATTTTAATAAAAAGATGATACGGGAACAATTTAGGATAAACAACATTAAAGTAGGTCGGTAAACACATTTGCAAACGAATAATAGATACTTTCCGAATGACCCTGAAAATGCAGGCAGGTGCGTACTGACGCCTTTTAATTTAAACTTGAAGTGAAAAAAAAAGAAAAACTACGTCAGTAACAATTTTTGACCCAGTTTCAGGTTTCGGCTTAGTACCTAGCAACTAAGCTCTGAATTTTGACAATCCTAAATCTTGTCAGTCAAACCCTTGGTTCTTCAATCCAAGACTTCCACCGCACGTCTCATGCAATTATCCTCTGATAAACACGGACAATAGAAGACAGATATCAAATGAAGTATAAATTGTTGATAATAACTTGCGATCGGTCTGTTTGTCATCGCATTGTTGCGCAGTGGCTCGTGACGGAGCTGACGGATCTGGGAGCGCAGGACACGTTGTCAGCCATCCGATGTTAACAGACTTTAACTAGTATAGGACTTTAACTATGTAGTATACATGGTCACACAACTAGATACACATATAACTGGCGAAATGTAGGTGTATTGTACACCTCAGCACATGAAACAGGCGTGATGATATATTATGTAAAATACGTCTTACGGGTATAAGGTCAAATTAAATTATTATACAAGTTCATTAGGTCTGAAAAGTTTCGCTAGTTAATTTAATTTAAACCTGCTCAGCTTCATATAGGTACTTAGGTATCGATGTAGAAAAATAACGACGAGAAAAAAGTCATCGCGATTTTTTGCGATTTCATGTAAAGGGGCGGCCTCTCCGAACAGATGATTGACATGTCCCAGATATAGGCAGCCGCCTACTCCTTAATTTTTTAAATAATTGAGCTGCACTTTTGTCCATTTTGGTTCACCTTGACACCAGGTTGCAAAGGCAAGATTGATGGTTGGGTAATCGATACTGTTCAGTCTACCTTCTTTTTCGGAAAATACAGGTATAGGTAACTGTATGTACCACAGGGCGACGCGCCTTAAGCGGACTGTAGGACATCGAGTTAGACGAGGAGATGGCCGATGGAGTAAAAATGGAGTAAATGGAGTAAATCAAGGTTAGGCGTAAGAGACCAGGGCCGTCCAAAAGCATGGATTGATGATATCGTCAAAGTCGCGGGAAACAACTATATGAGGGACACACGGAACCGGGAAGTATGGCAGAAAAAAGGCCTATAAAGCAGTGGGCGATTCCGGGCTGAAATGGTGATGATTGATAAATTAGTCATATCTAGTGTTATCAAGAATTTGGAGGTTTCAGGCCTTTCAGGCCATTTCTTATGATGCAAGACAATAAAAATACCTTCAAAGAACTAGGAACCTATAAATCGGTCGACTGATGCACTAAATGGATTTTTATTAAAACAAACGTTCGAGATAAGTTTCCGCTTCGTCTAATGGGCAACTAAATGCTAATAATTATCCGTTTGCGTTAACCAAGTGCTTCTATTGACACACTAATTGATAACGAGCGGTGGCAACTGGCGGCTAAACTAGGCGTTAGCTCGCGCCTGCCTAGAATAAACTAACATGCACTTTCCACGCGAATGCTAATTTGCCCATTGTCTTCTTAGAAGTAATGTGATCTGATCAGATATTTATAGGTATGTGTACCTACTCCGAAAGGGAAAACAGAGGCTTAGGCTCTTGCACTCGCACAACCCAGGAGGTCACCCATAAATTGCTAAATTGACCTGAAGGCCAATTCCCGTAATTCAAAACGTTCAAAATCCAGTCGCAATCTCATCTCAGCGACAAACAATGTCAAAAATGTTGGGATTTTAGAGGTGTTTTTGAAAGATTGAGACAGATCAGACTGTGAACGTTCTTAAAATTACGATAATTGCCTTCGCTGATTGATGACCGTGTTTCAGATAGGAAATTATGCAGGATGGATGGCGGTCTCCATCATATTGTACAAGAATAGTTGGGACGGTACGATAGCTGGACGATTATAATGCAATAAGTAGGTATTGCATCTCGTCTCTACAAACAGTTATAGGTAATTCAATGAAGAAATAATTAAAGAATGCGAAGGTTAGTTTCAAGTTCAATTAATAGGAATTTTCAAGTTCATGGGATTTATTAAGTCTCACATAAATTACTGCTTTTGTTAGAAATCCCACAATACTTAGGTATAATAGTTATATGAATACCCTATGACAATAGGGCCGTCTGTAATGTTCTTTACATCTGCAGCTGCATTGTGATACTACACAAAGGTTGACCACTTCACAACGTCACCCACCTGTATGTCATATGTCATGCAGTACAGGCTTCCTTAAAAAACATCCCAGAACAATAGGACTTTACAAAATGAGTCTGAACGTCACTCAGTCGGCGCGCGTCGGCACACTAAAACGGTTTTATAATTTCCGTTCTCCGCCGCTCATAGAATACAGATCAAAGCGCGGCCGTTAAAATTCCCGTTGACGGCCTAACACCGAATTGTAGTGACGTATGCAACACTGTCCACAAGACGCATCATTAAACCATTCCGTTAAGGAGCTGAAACCCACGTTCCCGTCAAGTCAGATACCTAATTTGGCCTTGGTATCGAGAAACTCGTTAGAAGTGGTAGTTTTTATATCGATCCGCGAAAAAGTTTCTATCAAAGTGGACGAGCGGAGTATTCCGTCGTACGATCCCGTCGGCCAATGGCTGCTCCGAACAGGTCTGCCTTGCCAGACAGGCCGGCGGTGGTTTCGCGGCTTGGGACACATTGTAATTTAAAGGCATTAAAGCGCAGCTTTCCAAGAAGCCGTAAGTTGAGCCACGTTATATTGGATACCCTGCATTGCTGCCAATCGCAAGTTTACCTTAAATGTTGGTAGACTGATTAGGAAGATTGACGCGTTTGATTTCCATCTTGTTAGTAACATTCCAGAAAGTTTTTAAGTTGTTTTTCCTCCTTCATCCAAAACAGTAGACACAGCTATACAGTTGAGCTAGTCCAGCAACGCAATGCAGTTCTTATTACCCACTAGCAGCGCCCCGCGGTTTCACCCGCATAAGTGTCGATCCCGTGAGAATATCAGGATAAAAACTATCCTATGTCCTTTCCCGGGACTCAGTCTATCTCTATACCTAAATCGGTTCATCGGTTTAAGCGTGAAGAGGTAACAGACAGACAGACCACTTTCGCATTTAAGTATTCGTATGGATTAAGACCAGCATATAATACACACATCCTATATATTTACGATGCTCGGTTATTGAAATCAGCTGTTTTCCACGTGCTGTGTTTTGCAAACTTTACCACCACCACTTAGTTCTAGCACTTTCACCTTCTCTCGGATTAAAACAATAGAAACTATTCTGCGATTTAAAACCTTAATCGTCCGGAAACTTGACAGGAACTAAGGGTACCTAGGTAGGTAGGTATATGTAATTGGTATTTATTAGCGACAAGAGAGTCGTTCGGCCAGTCAGGTCCCTTTCACCTTGATGCTGTAAATCAAACGACATCGCAAGAGCCGAGTACCGAGTGGGCGGTATAATAGATTTTCCAAAAGCCGTCCCACGTTAGGTGATTGTAGAAATCGAAGATTAATTCGTTTTCCAAGTCATTTGAGACCTAATTTGTCTGTTGAAGTAACTAACCTAACAAGGCACTTTGATAATCTAATCAAAACAGATGCAGTAAAACTTGAAGACGATAAAGATGAATAAAAATTGTATTTTTTTTATTTTTCTGCATTATGTAGAGGTGTTTTGTCTTTTAGTTTACAAAGACTTAGTGGATATCTTACTAAGAATCACATGGCTAAGCCGAGCGTTGACCAGCAATTAACTACCGATGATAAAGCAGATAATTAATTATTTAGCAGTGTTAATTTACACAAAGTAATTAAGTATAATTTTCTCACCATCAGAAATCAGACGATCTTTCTTACAAGACTGATGACAATGCTGAATTCCAACTCGATCGCATCTCAAACTAATTTTACGGTATGCACAAATGTTCCGCTTAATTAATGATGTAGTTACAAAATATAGTGTTTTTATTATATGAAAATACAATAAAGTTGGATTTGCACAGTTTCGTACGCGCGAATCGAATCGCGAGTTAAACGAAACAAGTACTTAGTACAATTCTTGTGGCTATTTTTTGCTCTATTATATGAAAATGTTTACAGTTTTCGTAAAGTTAACGCAATGTCTAATGTCCATACACAAAAGGTATCAATTTATAACTTAAGTTTCATGATTATTATTAAAAGTATTTCAAATAGCAGCCAATTTCAAATAGGTGTCGCAAAATGGACATTGAAAATGAGGGTTTTTCATAAGATACCTAAAGTGCTTATTGCTATAGGTAATGGCTACAACAGTGTTATAATCGCAAGGCTTGGAATGTAGATTTATGATTAGCATAATTTTGTTAGGTACCAACATAATAAAAAGATGCTGCTGCCTGACTTTACTAACTTCAGGATGCAGGGGTGAATCGGGACGAAACTTCAACAGGGATTTTAACATTGAAATAATATAGTTTGATGCAAAAAGGACTCTAATGCGTTTACTGTATTATAATTAACAATTAAGTTCCCTTGTTGGCAACAAACTGAATTATTTCAATGTTAAAATAGTTTCGTCCCGATTTACCCCTGCATGCCTATGCACCCCGTTTGTAGGTACCTATACAGTTTAACCTTGTCATACTCAATTCATTATCAAACCTATTCTTATATTAGCCATCATTTCCACGAACATTTATTTTCCATTCATTCGTCTTTTCATAGAATAGAAAACTGCAATGTATGCTATTAGTACCTACAATGACATGGTGTGTGAAAACTGTTGCAGTGAGTGACGTCAAGGTTGTTCAAGAACCTGTGCAAACACTTGAATAAAGTGTCATCAACAAAAAAAAAATATTAAATATCAAACGCAGCCTACAGCTAGCTACGAAACTATAGGATGTAAATGATGTCAATGAACTTATAAAATATTTCTTTCTTTCTTTAACATACACAATGTGCAAACCACATTTATATTAAACTTAGATAAGTATATAAAGAAATCTCGATGTTTTATCAAGTCGTAAAAACCGTGCGAAGCATGTGTTCGCTTGTGTACTTATATAAGGTGTAAAAAAATTAACCTTACAAACTTTAAGAGGTGGTTTAGTTAGACTATCGAACTGAACAACTTTCACTATGGGACCAACTCTGAAATCACGGAAAAAAAATCTGCTGTTTCATACAAAAGTTCAATACCTACTTGACCTAAATGTATGAAACAGCGGATTTTTTTTTCGTGATTTCAGAGTTGGTCCCATAGTGAAAGTTGTTCAGTTCGATAGTCTAAAGCACCTCTTAAAGTTTGTAAGGTTAATTTTTTTACACCTTATATATAAATAAATAAAAGACAAACAACCGGAACGCAAAGCTCTTTTCTATTCGTCATCATGCAGGACTTTGTTTCCACTATAATAATACAAAATAGTTCAAAACAATAAAAGATGTGTTCTCTTGCTGATAAAGGAATTTCATTGTCAAGTTTTATTAATTTACATTAGAATACCTACAAAGAGAAATAATGTTACATTTATATGTAAAACTCTTATGTCTATGTAGAAAACTTGAGTGGGTAAAGATTCTAATATAGTCATACACGTTTTCATATGAATTAATTATTTAGATGTAGGTAATGTAAATTAATGCACTTGTATTATTTACGACCTGACTGAGGAATCCGAGAATAAAATTAATGATGATACTTTACAAAGCTTTCTTTCAAGAATTTAACATATTTTCATAAAAATCTGTAAAATTATTTGTGTTACTACTAATCGAGGGGCTTTTTCTGGGTTCTCGAGTTCTGCAGAAGAAATTTCTGCCTTCCCCCATGGGATGAAGGTATAAGTTCATGTATGGAGAAATGTCAACTTGATTAATTTTGAATCCATTGCTAACCTTCCTGATACATAGCTGCACAGTCCACCACTCCAGCATAGGTTCACAATAAAACATGCAGTCACGTGCAGCTACACTCAAGCAACTGAAACGTGATACAAATTATAGCGCCAAGCGTTATGAGATAATTGTATATTAAGTGACAATTTGCAATTTATATACTCCATTGATATGCCGTGAATGTGTACGTCAATATCGCCATACATTTGAACCATATTTCATGGAAAGATACGGTATTAGGACTTAGGTAGGACTTAGGTATTAGTATTAATTACAAGGAAAGCAAGGAAGTACGATGGACAAATAATATTTATGAGTGGAAAAGTCTTGCGTATAATTGGGAACACATTAAGAGCACGCGTACAAGGCAATTGAGACCTGTTCTGCATTACCCCGCTTTTACAAATTGGATTGCACGCTGTTGCTGCATTGCTAACGATACCGCTTACCGCTTCATCGACTTAAATATTTTCCGCGTAGCGAAGTAAGTGCGAATAAGAGAAATTCCAGAATTGTTGGATAAAGCCAGTGCACAAACCACCATCCTACACTGGGCCTGGGTAGTGGATTACGGCCCTGCACACTCTCTCACAGAAAAAAGGCCGTGCCCCAGCAGTGGGAACATACTAAATAGGTTGATTATGCTTCTTAGTGCAATCTCATGAGAAAACTCGGTCTAAAACTATCGATAGCTGATCTTGCATTTAATGGATCGCTGGCTGTTTTATCTTACTGAAAATAGTTTTTGGTAAAAGTACTTAAGTCGACGAGTTATGCAAATGAATGGAAAAAATTAGTGGAACTGGCATTAAAAAAATATAAGAAACAATAAACTTAACTGCTTCGAATGCTTTTACGACTTTATCAAGAGCACGGAAAATTTTATAAATTTCTGAATATTGATAAGGATTTAATTGTTTCAATTTAATATGTTATCATGGAGCAGTGACGCTCTAAATGGCAACTAAATCCAATGCCCAATAATGTGATGAGAAAATTGGTGAAGTTACCTGCCCGAAAATCAAGTTAAAAAAGCGTTTATTTTGGACCAAACACATATCATGCTAAACTGCGTGCAGACGGTTTGTTATAATATATATTGACTAAATATCCGGTAGCCCAAAATGGCGTTGCTATTATGATTATTAAGCCTTTGTGTCCGAACAGATGGGTGCATTCAAAACATCATTACATATCATACACTATACAGCGACAATACGAGTAGCTGTTTGGTCTCCAAGTCCAACTTCTATGAGTATAGTTTCATAGTTACAATTTGGATCATTTTTTGACAACACTGTGCGAGCAGCGTGGGACCGGTGCGGTCAATGTGGCGATCCTTGGAGGAGGCTTGTCATCTTTCGGCTGAGATTATGAACAGTTTTGTATGCCCATTTTATTAGGCAAGGTGCAGGTACAGACACGGTATCGAAGCAACTGTAGACGTTATTTTAGTACCAAAATGTGTAATGTGTAGAATGACATTAGGTACTTCTAACTCCTAGAAATACCAAACTCCGGATTTCCGCCTAGGCCTACAAGGCTCTGGCCTAGGTCCCCCCCCCCTACCTCCTCGACCAGGGAAGTTGCCTCCCTGACGTCAAGTGGAGTGGGCGAACAGGGTAGTTGCAAAGTAACTCCTATTACTGTATGAATAGTCAAAAGAAACCTAATCCGAGGTGCTTAATTTTGCTTCGGCATGGAGGCTCATTGTCAAACTAAGGGCCAAGGGGCGCTGGGTCTCTAAATACGGGCCTGGAAACACCTACCTCCTTTTTGCACGGGTTATTATTAAAATATTATGACGTTAACTAGTTTGGATGTTATAACAATAGTGGCATTCCTAGGCTCATTTAACTTCGATGAGACATAACTTCCTTACATAATGACTAAATCACCACCACAGTGAGATATGATTCTTATAAAGGTAAACTGTTATGATTCTGAAATAATCCAGCTTACTCGTCGATCAAGAATTTTTACTAAAGTAAGGAAACAGTAGTGGACGTAAGTTACGTGTGCTGTGGTGATGTAGCCACGTGCTGATCAAGTGTTTTGACACTTGATCAGCACGTGGCACGTGGCTTCGAATAGATATCAAGATGAATTAGTGAAATCAAGAATTCCTGCACCCTAATTGCGCAACACACTACTAAATCATTTTAAAGGATATTGCTTCATATCGCACCTCCTATAAAATAGGGTTACAAGTGTTACAACTCGAAAAAGTCATTTACAAAAAATGTATGTTCGAAAAGTTTGATCATCATCATTTCGTCGTCCGTCGTAAAGACGTCCACTGCTGGACAAAGGCCTCCCCCAAGCACCTCCACTTCGACCGGTTCTGTGCTTCTCGCATCCGACCACGTTTCAGTGCCATATGTCATCACTGGCAACACGCACTGGTCAAATTCTTTCGTCTTGCTTGAGACATTGCGGTATGTGGGACGAGAAGATATTGCGTAGCTTCCCGAACACTGCCCAGCCAAGTCGGATTCGACGATTGACCTCTTTTTCGAAGATGGACCACCTAATATACCTCAAATAGGATAGTTATCCCGAATATAGATATGACTTGATGGTGGCGAATATCAATGACGAACTTTAGTGGAGATCTTTTCTTTTTTCAATTTCAGTTGTCTATCTGTGAGGAATTTCTAAGTTTAATTGTGTCCGTAGAGCAGTGGTGGCCCAGAGGTAACGGCCGCGACTTCTGATCGTGACTCGTGAGTTCGAACCCAAGCAGGCTTTACTTTGTGTAAATTATTTCATCACATCACATTTTTAAACTGATATTTCGAGTGACTACAATAACTGCGGTCGACGACCCCTCAAAAAATCATCAATTTAACAATTTTTTTGTTTTATCAAGTTTAGATACCCATCGCGTCTGCGGAGTTTAGCTAGCCAATTTAAAATAACCCTGTGTGTATGTACCTAGACTTGGGTAAGACATGATTATGCAGGTAGGTATGTACGGTACATACCTATACCATGAAGGTAGGTAGATACCTTTATTTTGGTGGGAAAATGTTATTTTTTCTTGAGAAAAAATTGTTCTTTCATGATTTAGTGAATTGAATTAATCATAATTGTTTGATTGAATGATAATAATTGAACTATAAAAAACGTAAGCATCTTTTTAAAAAATTGTTTACATTACAATCATGGATGCAATTGACTTATCTTTCTTAACAATATGTTTTATAGAAAGCGGTTGTTTATTTGCAGAATTTAAGGTTCTTGTCCGCTCGGCCTTCAGAATTGAACAAAATATTTACTGTGAAGCCTGATTTACACAGTGCAATTGCCTGTGCAGGCACGATCGAGGTTTTCACTCAGGGGGGAGGAGTCAAGCCGTGAAAGCCTTTTAAAAACCTTTGGCCTTTGGCTAATTTCCGTAAACTCAAGAATGTGCCCCCAATTCGAGGATGACTACTATGCTCATAAACAAGTTGTAAAACTATGATTATGTCTAAAAGTTTGGCCGGGGAGCAACTGCACCCGTTGCCAACCCCCCCCCCCCCCCCTTCTGTATCCGCGCCTGTGCCTGTGACACATAATAAGTTGAAGCAACATATGAGTTGCACTGTCTATAAACAGTGTTAAATGATTCAAGTCATTTGTTGTTTTTTCAATTTGATTGTATGATACGAGTAGACATGAATGTCCACTTTAGTTACTTATTTGAATGGGAGGGAAAGGCTTTTAAAAATGAACGTGTAAATATTTCAATGTGGGTACTTAGTGAAAAGACAAAAGAGGTATTTTTCTTTTATTCAGTTTAGGCAGTTCGTTTTGATAGACCACTTTCACATTTGAATGTGGCGACAATGTGTTGTGTGAAATCTAGTGACGTTTTCACTGAGACGCACCGTCAGCAAAAATTGAGCTGTAATCTCAGACACATTATAAAGGATAAAATTAAATTAGCTAGCGAAACTCTGCAGACGTGATGAGTATTATGTAAACATGATAAAATAAAACCGGGCAAGAGCAAGTCTGACTCGCGCACCGAGGGTTCCGTAACATCATATGTTTTTAAATTTTCATCGGCGAGGCCTATATTCATCAGAGAATTTTAACACTGTGCACTGCGGTGTAGAATGTTGCAGTTTTATGTCGGCGCCATCTCTTGACCGATAGTGGAACTAATGTAACTTTTCCAAAGTCAAAGTCAAATCATTTATTTCAAATAGGCACATTAAAGGCACTTTTGAACGTCAAAAAAAAACTAAATAGAAATGATTCTAGTCGCCCATTCGAAAAGGTAGTTTTCGTATGGAGAAGAATGGGCAAGAAACTCCACCGTTACTCTTTTAAAAATGTTTTACAAGGTCTTGTATACATAATAAAAATTATATGTGAACACGATGCACCCATAATAAAATTAGTCTACCACAAAAGGTAAAAATAATTAAAAATTAAGCAATGACAGGTAAATCAAATAAGTGATAGATACATGGTGCTCACATATTTACAAGTTATTTAAAAAAAAAAAATGCAAAAGTAGTTGAACTTTAACAAGTGTGTGAGCCACTGTAGTCGCAGATTGTAAAAATGAATTAGAATAAGATGTCATAATCAAAAAAATATATATAAATTAAATTAGGAACAAGTTTGATTTTGTCTAGACTTTTAGATTGTCCTATGGAGCAGGACCAGCATGTTTCCAAACATTCTTATCTTGGATATAATCCTCTAATTTGTAATATCCTTGTTTACAAAGTGTACTTTTAATATGAGTTTTAAATTTTCTTTCATTTAATTTAATTGCAATATGTCACAAGGTATTTTGTTGTAGCATTTAATACAGTACCCCATAAAAGATGTATGTACTTTAGATAATCTAAAAAAAGGTTGATCTAATTTATCTTTATTTCTAGTATTAAAATTATGCCTATCACTTATTTTATTAAAAAGATGTTGATTTTTTCTTACATACATAATATTTTCATAAATGAATTGGCAAGGTACCGTCATGATATTAACCTTTTTAAATAGTTCCCTAAGAGATTCGCGACGACGGACGTAGATTGTAAATGGCTCTGACAGCTCTCTTTTGTAAAATAATTCCATCCAGCTGTGACAGACAGATAGACTTAGTCTCACCATAACGGTTCCTTTTTTACCATTTTGGTACGGAACCCTAAAAATAAACAACGACCGCTGCTGGTAGTGTTGTTACTTGAAGTAAGAAAATCTTTTTTTTTTTTTGTTTTATCGTGTTTGGGTTCGATCGATACCTACCCTTCAGCTTCACGTTAGTAAAGTTTAAAAAAAAAACGGATTATTTAAACTGATATTTCAAGAGATTCAAGAGAAAATCATCAAAATCTTTTTTTTTTATCATGTCATCAAATCTGTGGAGTTTCTCTAGCTAATTTAATTTGACCCCGTAGAATCCAAGTTACTTAATATAAGAAAGGATTTAAAGAGGAATAATTTGCGGAATCGAATGTAACATCAACCTTGCCTGCCTGACTTTATGTTATAATAATTATAACAACGCAGCACCACGATAATAATACTTACAATTTAACATTCTTTTCTGCTTTTTAATTAATTTTTCAACCAAGTACCTAATGAATATCTATGGAATAAAATAATTTATACTTTACTTAATAATTATTTGTAACGCAGATTATTTCCTGCATAGATACTGTATAGACAAGGCATATTACCCTTTGGTATGACGTAAGAAGGTTTATTATTATTTATAATATAGGTACTAGCTGACCCGGCAAACGTTTTGCCATATAAATTATTTTTAGCTGCCCGGCCCTACTTCGTTCGCGTGGTGTCCTACCCTACTCCTACACTACTCCTATAAGTAAATAAAAGTATTAAAAAAAAGTCTCCTGGTTCTAAGCTACCTCCCCACCAATTTTCAGCCAAATCGGTTCAGCCGTTCTTGTGTTATAAATAGTGTAACTAACACGACTTTCTTTTATATATATCGATTGAGTCTCTACGTCATAGAGGTATGAAGAACAGGGGGAAAACTTCACTTCACTCGTCCTCCATAGAAAAGGGGGGATCCTCCGACCAGACGTGTGTTGTGTCTGATGGACAATTGCCCAACGATTGATGTCAGGATTGTCGGGACGTTATGTATGTGGTAGTTGCGCAGTAAACTCTGCTTGCGCGATGCAGGATTTTGCGTGACGTCAGCGTTATGCGTAGTTCGTATGTGGCGATGTAAATGCCGCCACAACATTATTATTTATTTATAAAATAATATGCCTAATGAGTATGACGTATTGAAGTTACGTTTAACGTGGAAAGATAAGCTAATGATAAATATAAATTATCATACTTACTTATAATTATGTTTTTTTGTATAACTTACGTCTTTGCAATAAAAACATCTCAATAACTCATTTCCACTTGCTAAGATTTTAACCTGACCTTACTGAGATGTGTGGCGTGTTAGTTAGTTTCCATAATGGACAATTTCTTACAATCATGGAAGAATCGACTAAAACCCGCAAACACTGGAAACTGTCGAGTTAACGCAACTGTCTAATCGGTAAAACTGACGAATCAGTGAAACTGACTAATCAATGAAACCGGCGAATTAAATAAACTGACGACTAAGGGAAACTGACCGACTCTATGGTGTCTCGCAATTCCTTAGATCTTCGATTATTTAAACCATTTTGAACTGGAATAGTTAAGTGCCTAGGTTGTTTCTTAATCATAAATCCTACGCCTGATCGACAGAAGGTTGTTTTGTATTATTTTGCATAGCGGGCAGCTGTACTGGGGTGTGTAATATATGGCATACTAACAGATAGTATAATATTACTTAAAATAACGTTCATATGATATAATTTTCATAATTATGCTATAAAACGTATAACCTAATTTCATGTGATCGAATGTTATATTTCATGTAACCTTCTTTTGTTCTAATAACATTTAGTATAACGTTCATCACATATAATTTACAATTTGTATAATGCTCTTTTTCTAAAACGTTTAGTTGACCTATTTTTATATTTAGGTACTAATTTTCAGTCAAAATTCTGTAATGAATAGTAAGTAAATATTAGGAAACATCATACTGTTATAATAAGTTATAACCTCATCGAACCCTTTAAAATTGGTCACTGGTCTAACGTAACCTATCGAAAGTGGCAGGCGTTTAAAATCTTATCAGTTTTTGCAAATATACATATATAAAAAACAAAGTAGAGGTTTCTAAATTATATTAAACGTTACTTATATAATATTTTGAATATTATACTAAATAAATATTAATTCAAATGTGCATTATAGAAAATGAAATGTCCAATAAACCATATAAAATTAGGTAAAATGAAATTATATCAATAGTTCATTATATCATTTCATCGTTATATTAAAGAAAAATATATTAAATGAAATTAGATCATAATGATCATTAGAACTTTTGGTAATATATCAAACGTTACACACCCGCTGTGCTGCTGGGGAGTTTATTGCTCCACTTCTTCCCAACTAAAGCACTAGGAAGGGGTGAAGGGCGGGCGTTTGGGGGGACAATCTTATGTAATTTTTGCCTTTTTTTTAGCCTTTAGTATTTTTTTTTCTCAGCCTAGTTTGACTAAATGACTTTTGATTTTGGTGTCCGCAACTCTACATTCAAGATATGAGTGAACATATCAGATCATTGTCAAAAATAACTTTTCGCATGCAGCTCAGTTCTACAGTTCCTGATACTTTTCAGAAATAGTTCTAAACTCACGTCCACGTGCCAGCAGATCACGTCATAACGTTTGAAAAGTCGAAAAATACTATATTTATCGTATCAAATGATTGTGGAAGGCTAGAACTCTTTCGTTTTTCACACATTCGTAACAGAACTGCAATCTAGAACTCGATTCGAACCCAGAACTCACGCTCGAGTGCCAGCAGACCATGGTAGAACGTTCGAAAAGTAAGAAAAAACGATTTTCTTCGCGCCTACTTTGCGTACTGTGCCTATCTATAGAGACCTATTGCTTTTTATAATGTAACCTATCTACATTTATTCTGCGATAACTACTTTAGTCCACCACATAGTTTTCTAATTGTTTCTTTGTCATAAATTGATCTTTGACAGTCCACTTCTAGCGACCCAAATTATAGGCTAGGTCGCGGTCATAGTCTCAATCCAAATACAAGAAGCTCACTGATTGCATCGCTATATGCAAAATTCAATTGGAATCAAATGACACTCGATATCAATCACTGTACAGTCACGAGCATAAGTACACTTGGCTTTATTCAAAAGCAATTTTCTTATTTATTTTTTAATGAAATTCTATGTTATTACGAACATAGTATTTTCGAACCCATACAATTATGTAAAGTGTCGTATTTCAACGTTGCATTCGTCATTTCACGAAAAAATCGCAATCGAAAGTTGCCGAGTGTTGGCATATTAGTGCTCGCGACTGTACGTACCTAATTATTACTACAAACAGACTGACAGACAGTTCTCTACAATACTTTAATAGCCATCCATTACAAATAATCTTTATTTATATGATGATTTTAATAGACACTAAGTAATGCTCATGTTAATGTAGAAACGTGTAAATCAAATCTAAGTACTTACTTAAAGCCATGAATATGTAGTTAAGGTATTTACGACATTTTCCATTGAATTAATTTCCATACTAAATCGTGTACATACAATACATCATATCATAATCAGCCTATAATGTTCCCACTGCTGGGACACAGGCCTCCTCTCAGTGAGAGGGAGTGGGCCGTAATCCACCACGCGGGCCCTTAATACAACCTAATAAATTATTTTTTGCAACATGCGAAGTTCGATCTAATCCATCGTAAATCATCATTCATAATTCCATAAGATTTTAGGAAATAATACGACGACACCTGAATGAATTATCTCTATGTGGTATTTCATACATAAGTTAGGTGTCAGATTACCTACGGGTAATTTTACCCGTCCTCTCTACTAAGTCAAATTATCTACGGGTAATCTTAACCTACGGGTAATTTTACCCGTCCTCTCTACTAAGTCAAATTATCTACGGGTAATCTTACCCGTCCCTTAACAATTTATGTAAACTACCATTCAAATTTTGACCAAACAATCAATAAATAAAATATCTAAGTATCTAGCCTAAATTCTAATTTGGGTTTCGAAATTTCGTTTTCATTTTATACATGTTACAAGGAAACCTGACTTAATAACATATGAAATAACAGCAATTAACTAAGTATTGATTGTCAGTTAGTTACCTAATAGGTACCTATTATATAACAGTTATTCACACTTTATTGCTTTTTATTTCACATGGGACACGTAATGTGTACTACAAAAACTGTGTGAATTGTTTTTGAGCAACTCAATTACCTAATTGTTTAACAGCTGTGCATACCTATTATACACAGTAAGAATATAATAATTAATATTAAAAGCCGTAGGTCAGGGATAACCAGTGCCGGATTAGCCCCTAAGCAAATTAAGCAATTGCTTAGGGCATCACGTCTCTGGGGGCACCATAAGGCAGAAACAGCACCGAAACAGTATTTGCTAGCACATGAAAGGCAAGGCTGTATCATCATCATCATCTTTTCCCAACTATATTGGGGTCGGCTTCCAGTCTAACCGGATGCAGCTGAATACCAGTATTTCACATGGAGCGACTGCCTATCTGACCTCCACAACCCATTTACTGGGTAATACGATACCCCTTGGTAAGACTGGTTGTCAGACTTTCGGGCTTCTGACTACCCGTAACGACTGTCAAAGATCCACGAATGACAGCCGGGACCAACGGCTTAACGTGCTTTCCGAGGCACGGAGGGGTCACGGTATGTAAAGATGGTCACCCATCCACAGACCAACCGCGGCAAGCGTAGCTTAACCTGATCGATCGACCTGTGCGGCTGTTATTATTTAGCCACGGACCCCTCTTATATATCAACCGGTCTTGTATATCAACAAGATATTACAAGACCCAAAAGGCACTCTAGCTAGAGATGTGCGCCAATCTTTACAAATCGCTCGTCGATGTTTTGGAAAAATACGAGGGGATCAGGGGACTAGTGGATAGGAGGGCCTACAGGCGTGGATTGCTTAGGGCATCAAGTAGTCTTAATCTGGCACTGGGGATGACGAACCTCTGTACCTACATCTACGTGCCATTTTTTCCAAATAAATACCTATTTCATACGGCCAAGACGTGCCGTGACGAAAAAAAAACTATAAGTATACCCTCGCATTGTTATTCTTATTTTTATTCTCTCTTCATATTTCTCGGGCCCCCAGGATCCCTGACCTTTGGAAGGCATACGAGGAGCCGAAACCAACAAGCAAAGGCACTTTAGACGTTTTCATTGAAATGAGACGACAACTGACGATTATATATCCTATGTTCGCGCTATGCAAGTGCGCCTAAGGACAACCCCCGGTTGGTGTACGTCTAATGTTAATATTGACAGTTTTATATTTATTTATCTATAATGATAAATTACTTCTGCTGTTGTAAACTAGATGACTTAGGTATTTTAATTCCTGAAATTATGCCGTGCCCAAATTATTTTGTTACGTGCCGTGCCACCAATGGCACGCGTGCTTTTGGTTCGCCATCCCTGGCGCAGGTTCTCATTTCACGTACGTAGGTACCAATAAATCATGCTGAAAATAAATCGCTTATGAAAAGTTAAAGCCTATCTTAGATTTTTTAAAATTTGTTTATTTTTTTATTATCGCGGCATTATGCTGAGATAGGCCTCTTTTTTTGTTTTGGTTGTTTTTAGTGTAACTTTGTTAGTTTTAAATGTTCCGTTTTTAATATAATTGTATTTCCTGTGAGTGTCCTAAATAAAATATTTTTCTTTCATTCCTTTTGCTTACATTCTGAAATTAATCGACCCCATTTATATATCCTTTGGAGAGTAGGTACCTATGCTAGGATATTATTTAATACATGATTGTCGTGTCGTGACTTTAGCTTAGACATAAAAATGCAGTTATTTTGAGAGTTAAATAAATGTCAATGATACGATTGGTTAGTTATTAATATTATATATACTTATGTAAATAATAAATTATAGATACTTATTAATAGTAGTTAACAGATATCGGTAAGGAATCCAAGCATATCAGTGTTTACATTCAATGTTAGCAAGAACAATAAGGACACTTAAAAATAAGGATTCATTTGGTTACATTGCATAGGTAAGCACATCTGATATTTTAAATTGTGACCAAAATCCATGAAAATTCATGTCACGTGGAAAGGGAAATTATTAGTAGGAAAAAAATGTGTATATTATAAGGACAGAAGCTCTAAATGAAGTAACTATATATACATAAGTACTTACATTATATCTAATGAGGTAGGTACTACTGAATCGTATGAAGTCATTACAGTCATGTTGCTAAACGTTTTTACTACTCCACTGTGTATTACAATAATTTCTAAGAACACACTGCCTGTTTGAAAATTCACTGTATTTACTACATCAATCGTTAGATATTTATACACAATTCATTATTTACTTAAATATAAAAAATATATTGGTCTTCGTGTATAAGTATCAATATCGGCTTGGTCTACCAACTACCTACTAAACATAACATAATCAGCCTATAAAGTTCCCACTTCCGGAAAACAGGTCTCCACTCTTCGAGAGGGAGTGGGCTATAATCTACCACGCGGGCCCAGTGCGGGTCGGTTGCTACTAAAAATTTGACCATTATATAAAACGAGACAGCAAGTATCCATGTTTGGCACTCTTTACCAATCTACTTTTGAGCTACTAAAAGTGAGATCTTAATTATCTTAAGATCTTAAAAAAAATCTCAGCAAGTTATTTATTTGAAATGGAACAAAACAAAATTAAATTGAATTGGTATTAGCTACGGTTAATGCTACGATTGCCAATTTCTGGCGCAACCTAATAATTACAATTTGAAATCGATCCATTATAAACTATCAATGTTAGATAAATAGTACCTACCCTACCTAGTATTTTCTAGTTATAATTAAAGTCGTCGTCAATTACCTTTATTTATAAAGGTTTTTTTTTTATTTAGCTCTTCTAATTCATTTGCGAATTTGAAGTTATATCTACAACCTATTACTGCAACTGAAATGTTACGCAAAGCTTCATGTAATCCCTCTGAAACTGCAATTTTATTGATGATATTTACACTTAAATTATTATCACGTAACTTTATCGATTTTCAACACTTTATAATTTAATATAGTTTCATGACATAAATTCGCGCTACCTACTTATTATAACTTATTAATAAATCAAACGTGGAAATCGAAAAATAAAATTTAAAAAAATTAACTCACGCTTCGACAAAATCAGCTGCCAGCCGGTCAACATGTTTGTTCTTTTCAATGAAAAACTCCACAAAAATAAAGCACTTTTAAGTTCAGATTTATTATTCACTGGATGTTATTTAATATCCATAGGAACCATATATCACAAGTAGAGGAATGATCGAGTATCGTCGAAGGCGCGAAGCATGCGCAGGAGTCGCGTCGATGCACTGAACCGTCACCCGGAACACACAGCCTACAATTAGGCGCCCGCGCACCGACCACGGCTCTATATACCGATCGCCTGGTCAACGGAAAACCATACTACACAGAACACTATACCATAATCAATTATCCTGTTGATATAAATCTAATTTGTTTTTTCTTATTCAGAATTGAGGAAATCATTTGTAGGCTGGAACTGGCGTAAGATACGAATCTTTATTATCAGACGTGTACCTATAGTTTAGCTGAAAGTAATGAGTGTTATGGTACCGATATTATTCTAGTCTAGACGTTTTGTTACCTATTTTTAACCGACTTCAAAAAGGAGGAGGTTCTCAATTCGTCGGAACCTTTTTTTTTTTTATTTTTTTTTTTATGTATGTTCCCCGATTACTCGGAGACGGCTAGACCGATTTCAAAAAATATTTTTTTGTTTGAAAGGGTATACTTTCCAGGTGGTCCCATTGTCATCAGGTCAGGATCTGATGATGGGATCCTGGAGAAATCGAAGGAACTCTTCAAGTATTATAGGCACACCTATAGCGATTTGGGTATTTTTTATAGTAACTCGTGCATTTGCTCTCGGAAAGCATCATTTGGTGAAGTAGAACTGATGATGAAGACCACAGATGGCCACCGGAACTACTCAATAATAAGTATTTCCCGGTTTGCGATTCGATTACTTACTTTAATATGGTTGCTAAGCAAGTTATGCTCGTCACAATGCGAATGGTGAAATGGAGCTGATGGTGGAATACCAGGAGAACTCTTCAACAATTAACGTCCCTGCATCGGGAAAAGCAATATTTTGTAAAAGGCGATGAGCAAGTTGGCATGAGGCTTGTAACTTAGATACATTATAAACAGACACACTAAAAAGAGAGAAATAAAAACTTTTTAACAAAAAAAAAAACGACTTCCAAAAAAACACTATAAAGTGAAAAATAACTTTTATTTCGGAAGTCGGTGGCAAAAAACTAAAATACAGATCCAAAGACACCGACTTCCGAAATAAAAGTTATTTTTCACTTTGTAGTGTTTTTATGGAAGTCGGTTTTTTTTTATATGCATAATTAAATAATAAGCCGCGAATCAGTAACGAATTATTTTCACTACTAATCAAACAATTGATTATGCATAAAGGTTTCATTTTATGGATTCTGCAACTAACTAATTAAATAAATAGGTTGAAAAGTCGTTAAAACGTTTCAGAATTATTTTTTATGCCTATATCTGTACTCTACCCGGAACGTGTCTTGACTAATTCACGCGATTCGAATATTGTTCAAATCAAATCCAATCAATATATTTTATTTCACACATCTAAACCTACATGGGCACTTATGAAACGTCAGAAGATGCATGGTTTCAATTGATCATTTCCTAAGGATAAGCCGGCCGGAAACTCAACGGTTACTCTTTTAACAATAATTGGCTTTTACATTGTTTTCAAATTACAGTGTTAATAGGTAGATATGGGAGGACTAACTAAAACAAAAGACATGATTGCCATTTGATTACAGCTGTAACAAATCAGAATTAATATCCTGTCCACAAAAGCCAATAAACTTGTCAACAAAAGTTCGAACTCGTTATTCAATTATATATATATATATATATACTAGCTGTGCCCCGCGGTTTCACCCGCGTTAATTTGAGGAAAAAATCTACTAAAATACCTATATTCCATTATACTTTATGAGTAGGTATACTACTTATACCCTCATGACCGGCCGCCTTGCGGAGTTAATTTTAAGACTATGATATCTCCTAGGATATTCATTGAAATCAAATGATGTCAAGGGCAATTTTATTCAAAATTGAATACTTGTGATGAATAACGTATTTATTTGGATAAGGATTAATATCATGTTTATAAAAACACCTTCGCAAATAATAAGTAGGTACATTATTTTAGAACAAAGATTACCTTAAAAAAGGTTATAGTGAGACCGCCATAAAAGATAGACATAAATGCTGTCACGAACTTTTTTTTTTTAACTTTTAAACGGGAACAATTCCGTTAGACATGATTTTCGCGTAACTTTAACCGTTTACGTAGCGTACGCAACAGAAGCTCTCAAAAGGAATAATTTTTCCCGTTTTTGCAACATTTTTCATTGATGCTCCGCTTCTATTGGTCGTAGCGTGATGTTATATAGCCTAGCCTTCCTCGATAAATGGACTATCCAACACAAAAAGAATTTTTCAATTCGAACCAAACAAACTCTTGAGCTTTATAATATTAAGTATAGATATCCAATTATAGTTTACAGAAAGTTATAAGCAAGCAAGAAAATTAAGCATAAGTAATAAAATTGGCAAAACCAGTTGATTTACGTAATAGCGAAGCGGTCAAGTTCAGTAACACAAGGCGTGCGATTCGTGTGTCAAAATCGCAATTGTTGGGTCTAAATGCGTGTATAATTTCCCGTATCTGATACACTGGTTACAGAGACTGTATTAATTTTCAAACAATTCAGATAAAACGTGCAATGTATGTATCGGACAGGGTTATTAACTTTCACTTGGATACAATTGTGATGAAGTTGAAAGCACTGTTTGGATTTGTTTCACAGTGTTCTATGCCTGCATATTTACTTTGTGCTGTAAACATATGCAGAACGTGGGCCTGTATGACCAAACCGATACAACAAGCCGTAAACTAAACGGTTGGTAACAGCAGACGGTGCTTCAGCACATGTTGCTTACTTAGGTAACCCAACCATTTCAGAGCACTCAGAACATTATTATTTACTTGCTTCTATCACATTTCTAATAAGCCCAAGGAAAAAACTCATATCCAAAAAAACCGGCCAAGAGCGAGTCGGACTCGCACATAAAAGGTTTCTTACCACCAGGCAAAAAACGCAGAAAAAACATGTTTCTCATATTATTTTTATTATTTGTTGGTATAATGACAATTTAATAGAAATGCACACTATGCACAAATGGCAACTATCTACCTTTTACGGTTCATGAGATACAGCCCGCTGACAGACAGACGGATGGACGGACAGCGGAGTCTTAGTAATAGGGTTCCGTAGGTAACCTTTGGGTACGGGACCATAAAAACACCGTTATACTCCATCAAATAATGAATTAATCTAGCCTTTGATGAATACATAAGAGTGTGTCAGCATCACTTCTAATGTTATCTACGTAACGAATAAATAAAACATGTGAATTGCGTTAGATAGAACATTAAGTAACTACATGCCTTTGTCCTGTTGAGTCCTGAGCACTATGGGCATAAAACAAGAGAGGTCAGAAGATCCACTCCTAGAAAGAACACAACAGAAAGAATTAGACTACTACCTACATAACAGGTGGAAAAAGACACCAAGAATCACTTGAACTCCCGGTCATTGTAATCATTTTTTTTGTACTAGACCATACCTGGGGCCCAAGTCTGCTATTTTTATAAATTCGTCATTCCAACACGATCCCATTGTCATTTTGCTAAAAGTTCGTAATCTGCCAAATTCATAATGGTTGATCATTGGTCGGTCAATGGCACAGAACATATACGATACTCGTAACGAATTAAAAGCAATGACTGCACAATGACGTTCTAATGGTAGGTCACTGATCAAAGGAACTGTCAAAATTTTAGCAGATTACCGCTTAAGTCAGTAATTCATTTGTCATTATGTACGAGATTACCATTCTATGCCATTTATTTCAATGGACTGTCAGTGGTTGACCACTGGAAAGTCATAATGACGCCATTATATTATTAGATTACCAAACTTGTCAAAATCAACAATTATGAAATCAATGATAGACCATTCTGACACTATAGTAATAGCAGACTTGAGGCCCTGGGAACCTTCCGGTTACGGCGATATTGAAGATCAAAATTCCAACTTTTACTGACGTTTTTTTTACGGAAACAAGTTTTTATGGTTATAATACAACTTGAAATAACTCCACGACCCCTGTACCGTCGTAATGCACATAAACACAATGTTTTGCGTGTGTTACGTTGCGCACTGCCGCAAACAGTATATTTTCACATCAAAAATAAAAGTCTTTTTCCAGCAATTATTTTTGTGCAATGTTAATTTGATGTACAGATGTAGTTCACGGCTATGAGATAGGTCTTTTTACACCCTGTATATAATTTAAATATGCGCTACAAAGGTTGCACTTTGTGCATATTATTACCAATGTTTTTAGGGGGTTTTGTGTGATACTTCACGCCGTAATGATGTTTCATGCAAAAACCAATTGCTTCTCTCAAGAATCAGGTTTGCCGCAATTACCATCTCGAGCAAGTACCTGGCAGGCTGGCAGGTTAGTGACCGCTGGGCAGCTTCATCAGTTAAAGGACTATCGAAGAAATTGTTTAGTGTTTTCTTGAAAGGAACAGCAAACAGTTACATTATAAGAACTTACAACTAAATTTAACAAAAACAATTTTAATAATAATATAGGTAACCCACAATGCTGTCCACAGGTAGACATAATAGTTTAGAAGAAAAAAAGAAAGTGTAGAGTGTGTGTGTGTGTGTGTAGTGGGGGGGGTGTGTGGGGGTGTGTGTGTGTGGTGAGAGGGGGTGTGTGTGTGTGTGTGTGTCGAGTTTAATTGTAAATGAGGTTGGATGCAGTGAGTGCTTCCCTCCTAGAGGCCTCTTTACTCGTGAGTGTGTTAATTGGCATTTCATCATCCTCATGATCAACAGCCACAAATCGCCCAATACTGGGCATATGCCTCGCCTTTCTTGTGCCTATGCTAGCCTCATCCAGCGGGATAATTACGTTACACTAACAGGTAGGAATGGCGTTCATTTTGACAGTTCAACAACATTCATTGCGTTATTTGCGTTTTTGAGCAGACAAATTTTTCGAACATATGAAGCAATGGATTAGCAATATCCTTCAAAATGATTCAGATTGAAATTGATAGTGTGTTACGCAATTAGGGTGCAGGTTCTACCCGCGGTGGCAACAATGCCGTCCGCCCATCTCGCTGCCGGACTATCAAACTTCTTGTACGCGTTTAAATGGAGTGAAACTACCTTACTTATTTATTTCGTGACATGTATCATCTACGCATGATTAATTATTCTCTTACATTAGATGTGGCTCTTTCTGCAACATTACACGTAACATTGCACGTACAATATTGCACATAAACAAGTTTATGAAACAATCGATCATTGATCTGTTACAAAGGTGTTTATGTCGAGAGGTAGAAGACTATTAATTTAGGCACATCAATTTCTACATATTTATTAAATATATTTCCGATGGATGGACTGTGTGAATGATGATATCGTTAGAAAGGGGCTGACTACCGAGATGACGACTAATAGAGAAGTATGAAAGAAAAAGACATGTTGCACTTGCACCCCTAATAAATTGGGAGCGGTGGATGCTTTTGGGGAGCGGTGGATTCGTATGCGAATCCCGCAACCCCGGGCATAGGAACACCGCAGTGGTTTTAGCCGGTAAGAGTCCGGCACGCCCCTCTGTCATCTCCACGATGGAGGAAGTCCATGAGGATTTCCAACGCGCACCAAAAATCACAAAATAAAAGGAAAGTGATGATTCATATATTTCCAAAAAAATCAATTCATTCAATTAATGTCCATAAAACTAAGTAAAATAATATTATGGCTAAGCAAGCGGTTTTTGTTAAAGTTTTCAGATTTTTCCGTCCACAACAACACAAACATCTCGAACAGCAAAAGAGCAATGGCCGTGGACCTCGGGGGTGTGTCAATATTATTTGACACAACACTTATGAATATGACCTCTATTGTCGTCATCGTTCAACTGTTGATATATTATGATAGTGTGCTGCTATTATAAAACAGTTATTAAACATTGACAGGGGAAAATAAATTCAATGATAACAACAGCTTCATATCTGCAAATAGGAAGACTGGTTCTACGTTGTAAGTATGCGCAAGCAATCAAAATTGACGTAGACGATACGTACGTCTATAAAAGGGGTCACATTTCAATTGATATGCGAATAAACAAGTATATTGAAGATTATGAACCACTTAAACACATTTATCAATTGTTTTTAAATGGTGAAACGTCAATGCGCAAAAACACACCTCCAAATTGTTGCTATAGATACGACACGCAAGCGCATAGGCGTCACTTTTAGAATAGGAATGTGTGCAAGTGACGTTCATGAATAAACATTGTTCACACCTTGAAGTACACAAATTAGTGAAACTGCAGGCAGTACAAGTAGATGTAAGGATCGAAGGGAGGTGCAAGCAATAAGTTGCATCCACGCATCGCCGTGATGAACTTCGCACACTACAGCGCACGCGACTGTATACAACCATTCTTCTACACACAATACAAAGCCTGAAACAATATTTATTAATCATCGTTTGTCCGCACTAATTATATAGAGACATGTGCTGCTTTGTTTCATGAATGTAGGTACGCTAAAGGGAATATTAAATAGATAGTACGTTATAAAGTGATTTAATCATGCGGCTGACGATAACGAGTGCTCTGCCGGCTACCGGTCCACATTACAATTACACTCATTAAGTCGTTCGTTACATGTGTATTTCGTCAATCTTTAACTAATGCGTTCAAGCTTTGTTACGTAAAGTAACTATGACTAAACTACAGAAAATGTTACTTGTTTTAATTATTGTGACAATACTAGTAGCTTTAATGGCAAGATTGATTACATAGTAATTCCGTGATAGTGTTATGTAGGAGAACATTCTCCTTCACTTCTAGGTATAGGGTCTTTGAATTGTGACTTGCGAAACGGAAGACAAAATGACAGATTGTAAACATTTTTAAAAGAAATACATATGTATAGAGAAAGATACCTATACTCAATCATTTATTGCATTCCACTTCCGCTTTGGTGGTAAGTAAACATTTGTTGTAAGAATCGTGGACTCCGGATATCTATGGTGGACTCTGTCGGGCACAGCAAAAGAAAAAAATGAAGGAAGAGGACTTTTATACATGTAAACTAACTTATTCTAAGGTAACATTTTATTAATTATTAATTTAATCTAAAATGTTATATTATTAATATATATTATTATGTCTGTTCTATGGATTTGTCAATTAAATATTCATTTATGCTATAATAACATTTATAACATTTATTTAGTAATTTTATTTTATTTTTCGTAGAAAAGAGACAGGTGTAGTCATGCGTTTGCCACAGGGTTGTTGGGTTTGATTTGGAAATCAAACCCAACTATAAAACTATAAAATACTGTAACTCTGGAGAGTTACAGTACTTATTTTATAGTACCCACTGGGTGACCATCCATTACACCGAGACCCCTTCCCGACTGTCATTCGTTGATCTTTGACATTCGTTACGAGTAGTCAGAAGCCCAAAAGTCTGACAACCAGTCTTACGTATATATAAGTATACATATATGTACCGTGTTACCCAGTAACTGTGTTGTGAAGGTTAGATAAGGCAGTCGCTCCATGTAAAATACTGGTATTCAGCTGCATCCGGTTAGACTGGCAGCCGACCCCAACATAGTTGGGAAAAGGCTAGGCAGATTGATATTCCATAGTACCTACACTCCATTCGCCAGTCATGTTCAAGTCCCATGACGTAGCATGGGCGTGCCTATTGCCATTAACCAAGAACAAGTTGAGTCTCTGGGCCGCTACTGAATTTTACTGCCTCCAAACGCTTAGAAATGCATAAGCATAGCATAATTCGCCTATAATGTTCCCACTGCTAGGACACAGGCCTCCTCTCTGTGAGAGGGAGTGGGCCGTAATCCACCACGCGGGCCCAGTGCGGGTTGGCAGATGTCACATGTCTTCGAATTTTTGGTTCTAAGACATGTGCCGGTTTCCTCACGATGTTTTCCTTCACCGTTTTGAGTGCAGTGGTGATGAAATAATTTACACAAAGTAAAGCGCCTGTCTGGGTTCGGACCTACGACCTACAACTCGTAAGTCGCGGCCGTTACCACTTGGCCAACACTGCTCCAGAAAAAAAAAATATAAATGCAGGTTGGCCATTATTTTACAATATTGGATTTGACCATATGTTAATCTTTAACAAACAAACAGTGCGCTCACGATTATTAGGTATATTTGCGATGACTCTAACTAAATACACCAAGCTAATACCCAATGTTAATATTCTGAGAAAGTACATAGATCTATGTATAAAGGTGTATTTCACCTGGACATTATTTTTATCTACATTTGACTGCCTCCTTGGTCTAGTGGTCGCAAGCGCTACTGCTGAGCATGGGGTCTTGGATTCGGTTCCCAGATCGGGCAAAGTGTTATTGGATATTCTATCTGGAATTTCTTAGCCCGGAGTCTGGATTTGTGCCCAGTTGGCGGCAATGTGGGCAAGAGACAGTCCTATCTACGCAAATCGGAGCGCATTAGCTTGTTACCTTGCATGCAAGTGTTGTCAATGCAAAAACCAACCAGGTGTGACGTCATACCAGCATGCAAGCTATTTGCTCATTTAAAAGCGTAAATGGATCAAAATGCCATCGAGTAAATTAGAACTAGATAGAACCGATACAGCACACATATCCAAGTTTGATGTTCATGTTCAAAGCAGTTTCGTTTGGTTGAAACGGCTGCTTCACCAGTGAACAGGTCTAGGCAAGGTGTACCTACCGTTGTCGACTATACTCCACGCGGAACTAGTTGGCCACTCCTTAGGTATGTGAGCGGTGGGACGGAGGGGCGGGGGCACTTTGTCATTACTCAGTACGTGCGTTGCGAACAATAGGCAACCCCGCCGCCCTCACACCCGGCCCCACCCAAGGCGCGGCCAACTAGTTCCGCGCGGACTGTACATCAAACGTTCACTGGTAAATTACATACCAGCGATTACAGACCTATTCTGTAAAAGTGTCTCCGTGAAAACTTAGTTGAAGTGAGCTGACAATATTGTCAATCTCTAGCATCAGGGGGCCTAAAAAGGCCACTTTGGAGAATCATAAAAGGAATTATAATATGGCGAAGACAGTCCGTGTTTTTCTTTTTTTCGCTGCACTACGTAGGTACAATCAAAGAGATTGGGATTGGATTTGGATTGGATTGATTGTTATTTTAGCACGAACAAAAAAAAATAACTGAAAAATGCTTCACCAATGGGATTTAATACGGTTAACATCCATTATGTTATCCGTTTATGATTCTGCTAAAGTGGCCTTTTTATGCCCCCAGGTGGAATGACGGCTCACTCCACACTCGCTTCACTTAATGTTTTAACGCTGAGATTTTTACAGAATCGATGGACAGGTCTGAGAGATAAATTTCAAAGCGCCTAAGAAAGCGCTTTGAGCTGGAATGATGAAGCTCCTAATTACCGATACTAATTAATTGTTTAGTTGGTTAATAAACGCACAAATGACGACTCACCGTCGCACACTGCCCAAATATTTAACTTGACAATACTGGTTTTACTACAATATTGTTGAATATCCTGCAGCGGTAGGTAGGTACCTACTTCGGAAAGCTGAAAAATTATTACTCACAATATTTCTTTTAATTGTTAACTTACATGTAGTAGGGTTACATTATAATAAAGACTTGTTAGTTTATTTTTGAAATATGAAATTTAAGAATATTACTAACATGTCATTCAATTTCACGTGCGTTCGCAAGTGTGTGTACGTTGTATCTTTAACGCTACGCGGCGTCTACGAGGTGGCTTCGAGGCGTCTACGAGGTACCTACGAGGAGGCTTCTACGAGGTACCTATGAGGAGGCTTCTACGAGGTACCTACGAGGAGGCTTCTACGAGGAATCTGCGAGGCGTCTACGAGATATCAACGAGGCATCTACGAGATATCTACGCGGCTTCAATATGTCTAAGCGGAGGCAACATGGCATCAACGTCATATGACATCATGACATCAACGTCACGCCGGACATACGCTCAGTGCGATGATATGATTATTTAAAGAATTTAATGAAAATATTGTTATTTCTGACTTAACAGTGAATTGGTAGAAATGTTTATGAATCTAATATTTATAAATTAAAATAAAAAACTATTACTTATTGATTTAATAATTAGAAATCACTGTAACGAACTCATTCGACTGAAGAAGTGCAAATATGGGAAGATGTTATTATGGCCTAGCTTACGGTACTTCAGAACAACCGATAATATTAAATAAACACTACCAAGTGTTTTCTAACTGGACACTATAACTGAATAGAATAAAGAGATGATAGACTAATTAATAAAAAGTGAGAGAGGGGTTTGTGGCTAAGTAATAACACTGGTCGATTGATCAGGTTAAGCTACGCTTGCCGCGGTTGCTCCGTGGATGGGTGACCATCTTTACATACCAAGACCCACGGATATGTCAAGACCCCTCCGTGCCTCGAAGAGCACGTTAAGCTGTTGGTCACGGCTGTCATTCGTGAATCTTTGATACCTAGTCGTTACGTGTCGTCAGAAGCCCGAAAGTCTGACAACTAGTCTTACCAAGGGGTATCGTATTACCCAGTAACTGGGTTGTGGAGGTCAGATAGGCAGTAGCTCCATGTAAAATACTGGTATTCACCGGCATCCGGTTAGACTGGAAGCCGACTCCAACATAGTTGGGAAAAGGCTGGGCACAGATAATGATGAGACTAATTAATAAAAGTATAAATTAAAGTCGCTTTTCATGTTTGTCTGTGTGACCGCGTTGTTCTTCTAAACTACATCACAGATTTGACAGATGCGGTTTCCACCATCATACAGGCAGGGACATCGACGCGCATCCTGACATGGATTCAGTACATGATTCTAAACCCCCAAAGGTGGAATATTCCGTCGGTCATTAAAAAAAAATGCTGTTCCATACATTTTGAATGTGTAGGTCTACTACTACACTTTTCTATGAAAAGTCCCTTCCACGCTGTATAGAGGTCTTTTTCCGAAAGGTTTAACATTTATATTAAACTTGCATGTATTCATACTACTATTATAAATTCGAAAGTAACTCTGTCTGTCTGTATGTTACATTTTCACGCCTAAACCACTGAACGGATTTTGATAAAATTTAGCAGACAGGCAGATTGCATCCCGGGGAAGGACATAGGATAGTGTTTCTCGACATACCTCGCGGGCGAAGCCGCGGGCGAAAGCTTACAAGTAAAAGTACTTAATAAAGAAAACTCGATGTTTTGTCAAGTGAAGACTACAAGACTGAAGACGCTAGTACACTAATAATAAGACTCGTGATAAGTAAAAAAATAATAGATTTGTATGCTTAGTTTCCACCGTACCTATTAGGAATTCAATCAGCAAATGAGATGACTACAAATGAACCGGACGCTTATACATTAGTTTCTATCCGAATTGAACTGATGATCCGCAAATCAATGCCGTTTATTCCGATACTATATAAATAGAATCATTTAACGTTAGATTATTCCGATCTTGAAACTAGATAGGTACTACGTTTTATTTGACAACTGAAGAACAAGTAGAATAATACGCAAGGTACACGTATATTTTTACGGAACTAAACTAAACTATAGAAGGCACTACCGGTCCTAGACTTTGTTGTAATATTATGTGCACCACGAAATATTTTCCCTAACTATAAGTTCTAGTAGCGTAAAATCCAGGGTCGACGTGACCTTGCAATGTTGCTACTGAAAGGAAATCGAGAGACAATCGGCTATTCCAGTAACAATCGTTGTGACACGGCGGTTGCAAAATTGAAATAATCGTTACAAATAATACTTCGCAAAAAAGTAAATTGGACCAATAATTTTATTGTGGTCTATCATAAATATCATATTGAAAAGTTATTTAATCTGTGTCAAGTGGATTATGACCTCTTTTCACTCGAGGTTTCAGATTGTTGGCACTTCACAATAAATAAATCTTTGATTGTGGATTTGTAGGTACTTGTTTGTATTGTTTTCCAGCGTAGGGAAATCCCTGGAAAAAGATGAGGCTGGTAACATTTCGGTAGGAAGGTCTTGTGGAAGTTCGAAAAACAAAACAAAACCGAAACACAAAACTCGTAGCAGCAATTGATTTATATTCAGAAATCAGAATACATTTTATGTACTTTAGTAGTGAATAGAAATTTAATGGAACCTGGAATAGATTAGCACAGACCAGGGAAGCATGGCACAAAAGCGATAAGGGGTAGCCCTTATTCCACCTTTGTTACCACCCACTGTTGTGTAGACTCAACAGTGGGTGGTGCAAGGCTGCTAATGACCGTGATGAGAGACATCACATGGAAATAAAGGACAAGGAAATAAAGGCAATTCTAGTAGGGATTTCCATCTTATTTGACTAGAGAATGAGATGAGGTCACCAAACATCCACACGTGATGCATGACATGTATGGATCAGTCTATAGGCCGACCGCTTAACTGAGTCGTTGCCTGAGGTAGCAGCGCGGTGCGGGAGGGATGTGGTGACACGATGCGAGAGCTCAGTGATTCGTCAACTTGTGACAACTATCACCCCTCCCGCACCGCGCAGCTACCTCAGTCAACGTCTCAGTTAAGCGGTCGGCCTATAGTCGCACATGTACTCTACTCAGTATTCATGAAGAGTACTCCCATGAGCGCAACCTATGACTTTATGATTTACATTCATAAACAGTATGTTACGGAAGTGGTTTTGTGTGAACCTAACTCGGGTTTGGAGGTAGTAAAGTCCTTTGTTTAAGGAGACTACATGACCTAAAGCGCGGTCACTGTCGAACTGCATAGAAAAGAAAGAGAAGCGCGATGACACAACGCTGGTAATTTATTGCAAAATATGAAGCAATTATCTATTTACAAAAAATCTATTGTTTGGACAAAAAAAAACACTTTATTGTACGTAATTATATTCCTAGATGCGAATGGAAATTTCTACGGAACAGTCTTCAAAGCGAGCTATTTAAAAAAAAACATGTTTATTCACGCAGTGGAAACAGGAGTATGTTCGTGATCCAGTCTTTAGTCGTGGCATTATAGTCTCAACTAAAGAAAACCTACAATAATACTGAGAATAGCTGCTTCTTGGAAAGAGCTCATATGTACTCGTATAATAATATGTTAGTGTAAAGGTTTTACATAACGTTAGTTTTATTTGCGGCAAGGTCGTACGTGAATTAGATTTGTGGTTTTATTCAAACTAGGACACTAATTTTAGTTAATGCTGCTACTATAATTTTATGTCTTCAAAATGTTATGCACTTGAATTTTACGACTATCAGATAGTTTTAAAATTGCCTTGCAAAAAGTGAGATATAAAATAGCCTTGCAGAAAGTTAGATATAAAATAGCCTTGTAGAAAGTTAGATATAAAATAGCCTTGCAGAAAGTTAGATATAAAATAGCCCTGCAGAAAGTGAGAAATAAAATAGCTTGCAGAAAGTTAGTTAAAAAATAGCCTTGCGAGAAAGTGAGATAATAGACATCATCATCATCATCATCTACAGCCCGACCTCACCCACTGCTGGGCATAGGCTTCTCTTTTCTTGTGCCAATCACTACGCTCCTGCATGTGCCAGCCTCATCGTAAATATTGTTCTACTCAGCAGGTACGGTAGCCCGCTGGACAGTGGTAACGAAACCAGTATAAGCTGGCCTCTTATTTTATTGAAAGTCCGTGTTTCGCTAGGCCAGCTCAAGGTGAAAGTGTACCCACTCAAAATCAAATCAATCAAATCAAAAGTCATTTATTCAAATTAGGCTGAGAATCAGCACTTTTCGAACGTAAAAATTACATAAGACAGTCCCCCAAAACGCCCGCCCTTCACCATTTCCTGTGCTTTCGCTGAGAAGAAGTGGCGCAACAAACTCCCCAGCAGCACAGCTTACGTTAAAGATATATTTATTTGTAAACATGTGTAACATTATACATATAAATGCAAATGTGGATGTAAAAGTGAAAATCCATTCGTTAAGAAATAACTTGCTTGTATACAATAGCAGGTATGCAAAGTAGTTAATATTACGAGACACATAACTGCCTTGCAAACTCCTGTATACCAACCCAAATGTAAGGACGGCAACTTTTTTTTGTCCCCTATGGATATCCCCTACGAGTCTACGCGCGATCCTCTACGCCGTAGAGGGTAGCGTAGGCTACGCTACCATTAATCGGGAGCGCGGGATATATCCGAAGGGATAAGTAGGTACTTTATGCTCATATTTTTTTCACTGTACCTAATACGTTATTATTTAACACGGTAAAATAGATAGAGTCTGTCTATTGAAAGCTGAGAGTGAAAATGAGCGGCAAATTAAAAAAAAATAGGTCGTGTATCCCCAGATCAACTAGGAAAAAACATATTTGATACTTGAATATCTTAAAATTTCTTGAATATCTTAAAATATATTAAAAGTTCTATCAAATTATATGTTTTTTCCTATTTGATCCGGGGATACACGACCTATTTTTTTTTAATTTGCCGCTCATTTTCACTCTCAGCTTTCAATAGACAGACTCTAATAGGTTGTATCTTCGTAAAGCTATTTCCTAAACTTGTTATAATTTAAGAAAGTAGGTACCATCATCGACTTCAAAAGAAAAATAACCTAATTTTTTTATATTGTGGACACAGGACATACCCTAGGAACCTCTAATTAGCCGAAAACATAAAATTCCTTTTAATAGCTATAAATAACACGCCTAACTCAAAAACATTTAAGTGTTTACATACAGCATTTTTTATGTAGTTATGTAGATCCGTACTGGCTTTTCGCAGAAGTAACACCGGTCGACGGTGGTTATTTACTATGTGGTAAATAAAGTCAATATGTCACTAAAATACTTCTTTATTTACTTCTATAAGTTAACGTGCTTTGTTAACAAAGTCAAAATAAAAAGAGAAAAAACCCCGATTCATTGTCGGTCGTACTTACTCGTACCTCTGTCTATGCTGTAATTGTATAGTTAGTTTGACAGGCAACGCACAGACTAAACTGCCTAGCTGGGTCTAAAAGCATACAATTTTGCACTAGAGTTCGTTATGAAACGAAGTGAACACAAAGGAAGGATTTTTGAAAATTAATCCCCTAAAAGGGAAAAATAGGGGATGAAAGTTTGTATCAAAGTTCGTCATTTTCGCCGATGGAAAATCCCATTGGGGACATGGCGCTTGTAGAAAGATAAAGAGAAATAGATTAATACTCTTTTATTCCATGCGTCTTTAAAGGCTTACTTGTAAAACATTGGATATTGACACTTTGATGTCATATGAAACCAAAACTCTAAATAGAGATCCGAATCCATACTAATATTAACTCTGTCTGTCTATCTGTCTGTCTGTCTGTATGTTACCGTTTCACGCCTAAATCACTGAACGGATTTCGATAAAATTTGTCAGAGAGATAGATTGCATCCCGGGGAAGGATATAGGGTAGTTTATATCACGGTATCCCCACGGGATCGACACTTATGCGGGTGAAACCGCGGGGCGCTGCTAGTCTTCCATAAGCCTAGTGTTATTAAACTCATGTGGTAGGTATCTAAGTTCTGTATGATTATCTTTCACCACTACAAAGCACCACCTCCTCTAAGATAAATGCACAGTTTTCTTCGCTTACTGTCACCGTTTCGCTCACTAAAAGGTAAAGTTTAATAAGACTTATAATAAATAATCTTTCATAATGAACCTGGGAATTTACGTCATTAATTAAACAAGAAACTCACCATAGCACGAAAAATCTAACAATAGATCAATTCTTGTATAGATATTACCTACATGTATAATATACATTTATATTTTAAATTATGAGAAAGTTCTGATTTAAAAAACATAATATTATCACAATTAGATATTAGGTACTAGCTGCGCCCCGCGGTTTCACCCGCATAAGTGTCGATCCCGTGGGAAAATTGGGATAAAAGTAGCCTCCAGGGTGTCAGCTATCTCCATACAAGACGTTTGAGCGTGAAGAAGTAACAAACATATAAAGACACACTCACAAACTTTCGCCTTTATAATATTAGTTTGATGGTATTACCTCTAAAAAAATGTTTTCATATTTCCATTGAACTCACTGTCATCCAAATCAGAGTCCCAGCTGCCGTCTAACTCTGCACTCAGTTGCTGATAACAATCATTAACAGTTAATAAATTAATTAATGAACCACCGTAGCTAATAACCTTAAACCTGACCGTAACATTAAATCGTGACATGACAATTGCTAAAACAAATAACACACTTTAATAGCCCATAAAGTGCGAATTATCCAAATTATTTTATAAAAATAATCGTGACGCATTTAACCACGAAATCAGTCTATTTTTAACTGGTGCTAAGAATTATCGTTTGGTCTTGAACTACTTGTTGTGTAGCTTCGTTTCAGAATAAATGATAAATGGAATTTTCAGTGACATCAATAAAGTCAAGGAAAATAAAAAAAATTAAGTATCTGTAACTGTAGGTCTCTTCATATTTCATTCAGTCTGGCTACCTAACTGATACGATTGTAAAGATACAACCTCCTTAGTCGTGGCAGTCAGAAGGGCCTGGGTAGATACTAAGCCTACGTACGCCCGTCTGTTTGTCAAGCCTACCTTATACAAACCCACAGACCGCATTAGGAACTCTTACTTCGTTCCTAAACACAAATAGCGGACGCTGGTCGCTCAACTGCTGGGCTAAAGTAGAACTGGGCTGGTCACATCTGTCGCATGTCGGCGCAACAATACGTAAAAACCACCACTCAGTGGATTCCAAATAGCAGGAAACGACGACGCGGCAGGCCCAGAAATAGATGGCCGGATGAGTTGGACTCCTTCTTAAAGAATTGGCCCATAATTGCAGTAGACCTCAAAAAGTGGAAATAAGAAGAGAGAGGCCTTTGCCCTGCAGAGGGACAACACAGGCTTATATTAAAATAATAATACACATAAAGTCCATGGGCACCCTTTGGGTACGGGACCCTAAAAATACAATAGATTTTGCAGTAGCCATAAATGTAAATTTGATGTGCAATAAATGTGAATCAGTAACCCCGGCCCCGACCACAGTGCTGTCGCCTCCCGGTCTCCATTATTGATGTAGTAAGTAGGGAATGGAAGGGTTTGCTGCCGCTGCAGTAACCGTAATAGGCGCGGCAGTGCAGGGCCTGCATGGAGGACGATGAGACAGCGGCACATGTGCTACGAAACTGCCCGGTGGTCGCCACAGGGCAAAGTACTTTCGATACGCACCACCAGTACGCAAAATACGTGCATTGACGCGAGTTGCTGATACCAGCCCGTTTTACCTATTAGGCGCGGCAGACTGCTTGGTTCTCCTAACTGGACGTAGGTAAACGTCGTAGATACATACCGAATTACAGTCTACTAGACTATAAGGCTGGTTTATTAAATACTACACCGAAGAACTTAGACACGCCCCTAAATAAATCATGCATGCAAGCATGTGGTCCCTCGTGGAAAATCTAAAACAGTGCCTATGTCAATTGAAAGGAAATTGACAATTTTATTTATCTCAATAAATAATGCTTCAGTGAACTGTCGTCATTTATCAAAGAATATACAGTGTGTATGCAAGAAACACTTTATGTAGTCGTATTCCAGTATTAAAACACGTCAGAATTTTAAAATTAGTATGATACAGGCGAGTATACACGTAAATGCGACCGTCATCGCACTATACCAAAACACGTCTACGAGGCAAGCTACGCGTTGCAAGTTACACGTACCATGCTACACGTAGTAAGCTACGCGTATCAAGTTACACGTAGCAAGCTACTTGTAGCAAGCTACTTGTATCCAGATAAGAATAGCAAGCCCCGCGTAGCCATAGCACGAACTTTCCGCACGGTTACGCACGTAGACGCTTTGCTTGCAGTAGCTTCGATCGAAATGCCCTTTAGAATGTATACAACACCCTGTTTTCATTATATTTATAACTTTATAACAAACGTGATGGTCGTAGCACTTGATGTCGCATCACGTTTATTGGTTTTATTTATATAAACGATCAATTTAAGAGAGACAAAACAGTGGGATTAATGTTTTACAACAATTATTCGTAGATTTTTAGCTGCAATTTAGCCGGTCGACATTTTATTTTCAAATAATAATAATTAGTTTTTTAACTTTTATTAAACGTTAGTTTAGTACCAACAAATCGGTGAGTTCCACTACCATTATAAAAACAATTTCCTCATTCTAAAATTAAAACTGCATTATCGTCCCTCGCCACGCTGTAGTAGAGATTAAAAAAATGCTCTAAATTCTGTAATCGTTAGTTTTTATGTAACATTACCAAGCGTTTTTATATTAAATATTTGTAATAGAATTCTATACAAGTAACCCCGTCTATAAATACTCAATAGTTGAGTATTTTTCTCAAGTATATTAATTCATAAATTCAATGAAATGGTCTTGGATTTGATACCTACAGGAAAAGATTTGCTGCAAGCCGTTTACCTCAAAATTCTCTCCGCAGCATTTCCGATGATGAGATAAGTCTATTCTAGTTTGCGCTACATGAGATACTGCCAAGCAAGAATGTAACTTGTAGAATGCCTTCGACGACTAACTGCAAGGGAAACTCTATCATTAAAAAAAATTATAATAAATAGTATTTTTAGGGTGAAAAGGAAAACCGATACTTCTTTTTTTGGTTAAGGTATAAAAACAATAAAAAACTTTATAAAATAAAACCAATAAAATAATAAATTCCTGAACTCTTAATTTTTCTTTATCTTCATTTACGATACGGGTGATATGAGTGAGTCCATGTGGTTAAATATGTCTAGTCTTTGGGTGAATCCTTTAGAAATTACTCTTTAAAATCTATATAATGATCGTCTTCGCACACTGCTGATTAGAGGCCTCCCTGTTCTTGTGCCACGCTCCTGTACTAGCCTCATCCAGGTTCTACCCATGGTGGTAAAAATGAAGTATTGAAACAAAAAGAAATGTTTTTAATTTTTTCTCTTTTTTCTGTTTTTTTTTTTATTCATATGTCAGCAAACCCACTAAAATAGTAAGTAATTAAAAAACATTTAAAAAATAAATAATAAATTCCTTAGCTCTCCATTTTACTATTTTCTAACTATTTTCCAATGATTTTTATGACAGCAAATTCTATTTAAAATCTATCAATAGATAATAGATGTAACCAAATACAAAACAAAGAATACGGATGTCTCACAAACGATCCGCAATCCATGTCGAATTGTTTAGACTCGGTCGCAAAACGCGAGCAACGATTTGCCCAACCACTGCCACTGTTCAAATATCCACATCTTGTGCCAACTTTATTATCGAACGAAGCTTCTCTACAAAATGTTCTTTACATTTCAATCATTTAGTACTAAATTGAGACCGTTATGTTTGCAAAGCATTTTTAGTTCCCGCTCCAAAAGCGGAAGTTGCCTTTTGTTCCGGTGTCATAAACCTTTTTGTCAGATTCAATTCGTTTTAGTATCACTGTGAATTTATGCACAATCATTAATCAGCCTATAATGTTCCCACTGCTGGAACACAGGCCTCCTTTATTCGAGAGGGACTATGCAGGCCCAGTGCGGGTTAGTAGATGGCACGTGTCTTCCAATTTTTATTCTAGAACATTCCGGTTTCCTCGTGATGTTTTCCTTCACCGTTTTGCGAGCAGTGCTGATGAAATTATTTACACAAAGTAAAGCGCCTGGCCGGGTTCGAATCCACGACCTTCAACTTATAAGTCGGGGCCATTACTACTGGGCCACCACTGCTCTCCCTAAGACCTTACTTCCTAAGAACTTATGTTATAGAAATTATTTTTCACACCACCTGCTCATTAACGTCAAATTATATGTCATGAAAACCTAACCTAAAGCAAGTCATGTAGGCCCTAGGGCTTAAATGACAAATTTTGTATATTTGTTGGGAAGCCCTAATAGATTGTCTTATGTGAATATAATGCAGTTCCAATAATATGACATACATACGTGTCGAATTGCTAACCTCCTTTTTTTTTTGGAGTCGGTAAAAATCCATCCGGCCGTTAGGATGCTTCGAGGGTATCTATAAAGAATTCCACATACCTACAAGACACATAGTTAAGTAGGTACGCATAATAATATAACCCTGTTCTGTCATGTAGCCGGGTAATTAGTGCATGACACTGCACTAGTAGAGTATTCCCCGGTTATTTAACAGTTTCATAAACTACTAATTCGATAATCTAATTGGTATTGATTATCTCGCAGTAGGTGCGAAAAGTATTCTCCTCGGGGATAAAGGTGTCTTCGTCATGGGCGAACTTGAATCCTTCACTACACTCAGGATTCAGGATTCAAAATAGCGTCCGCGACATTAAAACACTGCATTATCCCCTTAGTGAATAATCTACTATTATTTTATCAGACTGACCTACTATAACCGGCTAATATGACTTCGGTCATAATAGCTTATTGCCGATCCTGCATACTTATCTCTTTGTTGACTGTACATACAATTATACATTTATAAAATGGAATTTCAATTCCACAGCATTAACGCTTTACTTGATTTTTTATTTAATGTTTTATGTGTAGGTATATAAACTGTCTTTAATTTCTGTAATTGGTTGTAGGTACTTAAACCCTTTTACTTAAAGAATAAATAAATAAATAAAAAAAACGCGTCAGAAATCATGGATCATCCTTTAATGATTATTCATACATTCAAACACAACCTAAGTCTATTCCTACTCAATAACAATCAAGTTAAAGATCAATAAATTAACATTCTTAAGTTAGAAGCTGTTCCTACTAGCGACACGTGATGAAAGTGCATTTACATTAACTTATCGGTGCACGTTTTTATATGCTTGTTAAGGCTAAGTTAAAACACTGAAAACATTTGTAAATCACACATCCTAATCGACACAAAGAACGTTGACGTCACAAATATCCCAAAAAAAAATTGCGATTATATCAGTTGCCTCTCATGCATTTACGACTTTTTCAATAATATGTACAGACGCCAGCACATCAAGCTACTACAATCTGTCAAATTTCTTTAATAGATTTTCAACTTTCAAAGTTCAAAGTTAATTGGGAAAAATTTACAGTTTCGGGTAGCTTGATGTGCTGGCGTCTGTACTTTCTAAAAAGTTTCTTGTTAAGGAAAATATTGTGAGGAAACCTGACCTTGCAGTAAATATACGAAATCGACTTTTTCTTGTTTTTATTTATTGAATCAGGTTATGTTACGACCATTATAATCCCGCATTTCCATTTCCTTTATTTAAAGGAAGTGTCTAAGTATCTGTAGTAAGCCTGTTAGTTAATGATACTTACCAAATGTAAATACTTAACAACTATCACTTAGCTGCTTAACGCGTCCTTCCTAAGTATAAGTGCTTAACTATTCCGACGAGTGGAACTTTTCGCGTGGCCCACTTCCAGGCGACGATGTACATTTTATACTCATCTAGGTTAACTGGTACCAACATTATCGCACAAGTCACGCCTAGTCGAGTTGGTAAAGACTTTAATTCGCAGTTTTATGCACGTTTAAACAGCAAAAATTAACCGGTCAATAATATAATAATTATATAGCCTTTATTTGGCCGATTATAATTTTCTTCCGGGATTTGGGTAAGTATAAGAAATACGATCGGTTGGTGGACACGTCCATTACATGACATACTCGTATATCGAGACCCCTCCGTGCCTCGGAAAGCACGTTAAACCGTTGGCGGCTGTCATTCGTAGGTCTTTGGCAGTCATTACGAACAGTAGGAAGCCCAAAACTCTAAACACCAGTCTTAACAAGGGGTATCGTGTGTGTGTGTGTTGTTAGGGGTGTCGTGTGTTGGGTGTGTGTGTGGAGGTCAGATAGGCAGTCCCTGCATGTAAAATACTGGTATTCAGCTGAAAAGGGTAGACAGATTGATTGATTGAATGGGATATAATAGAAAATTATTTATTTCCTTTCCTGCCTAGGTATAATATAGGGTGGTATACATCGAAGAGCAAACTGTGACCACGAATTCAACACATAGACCCCACAGCACATGATTCTAGCCTAGACATTTTTCGTAGGTTATCCAAAAAACAAAAATTGCTGTTCCGTATCATTTGACTGCAATTATGCGCTTATGTATATGGGACAGCAGATTTTTTTTATCATGTACTGAATCCATAGTAACAGGTTACTCGTCAATGTCCGTGCCAGCCTATATACCAATCTAAGGCTGCCCGCCCACGTCAGACTTTTTGTAGCACCGATAATCGGGCCGATTTTTCCTCCAATTCTTATGACCCATTTTGTGACCGACTCAACGTACACGTCCGTCACTTTGTCTTCAACACAACGTCCTTCCCTAGCAAGTGCATGCGGCCGACCGTCGGTGAGTAGTGTGCGTTAACGCATACATTTCAGAACGTTCCATTTTTTACCGAAAATTAATCGGATCGGTCGGGATGCACCGATTTTATTTCTGACCGACTTTTTGTAGGACGTGTGCGTTGCACTATTGCCATCAGTAGGTACGTTCTATTTTTCTCCTACAAGAATCGGTCACCGATTATTGGACGTGGGCCTAAACAATAATTATGGTTGTCACGGTTACTTTAAATAACTGATACCGGTTAATTTAAGATTTTCCATAAAGTTAAGGCTGGTTCAGTTCTACTTCTTCACATTTAGTATCCTCTTACTGAATAAAGGTGATAAGTGATAAAATTTATAAGTGATAATTTTTAAATCGCCTAGTTCCCTGTTAATTACTGAAACTCTCGCCAAATTGTAACCGTTTATTTGTTTAATTATCACCTTTTTGCTCAGCAAAATATTTTCCATCTTGATCATGACAGATCAATTATATTTGCTTATCAACCATAGACTCGTGAGTCGCATGGACGTAATATAATATATAGATATATTACGTCCATGGTGAGTCGTGACCAAGATGAGACTTCGGGCATAAACAAACTTAAATATCCGTTAAGTACACCTTTAGCACAATAGTTATTGACAGTTTGAACATTAAGTTACTATTTTACTACTTTAAATCATTATGAATTGAGAAAGGACACTTCAGAAATAAAAATAAATTGAAAATATTAAATTATTGCTGATTGTTGTGGTGACAAAACATAATGGCAGGGACGTCGACGCACAACCTGTTACCATGGATTCTGAACCACAAAGCGTTTAAATGTCTCGTCGGTTATTAAAAAAAAATCGCTGTTCCATATCAACTTTTCTATGAAACAGCGATTTTTTTTTTTTGTTAACTAACGAAATATTTCTACGCTATGGTGCTTAGAAGCATGTGTTGAATTCATGGTTAGGTACAGTTTGCGCCTCGTTGTCCCCGCCACTCTGTAGGTATTGTCAGCATAACAATCAGCAATCATATTTATTTAATGGTTCATATTTCCGAAGTGTGTAATAATTATTTTAGTCCAGTCTCAGTGTAGACTATCAAACGGAAAGTTACCAAAACACCACAAAATTACATAATTTTCGATGTGAAAATAAATGATAAATGTGGTTGATTAGGTGGAACCTTCATAACTTAATGTAACTTCTGGCTTCAAAATCCAATTTGGACGGAGAAACCCGAGTTACGACGGTCACACATAATTGTAGGAATGTTCAAAATAAATAAAACAAAAGGTAAGCACCCACCTCTCGTAGAAAGCGGCACATTGGAAGATTTCTTCAACAAAGGTGTCCATTCGGATGCAGATACGCCCTGCTTACTCAATGACACTGAATCTGATGAACATTTTGTAAACAGCACTTTAGAAAACAAAGCGTTTAACATTTTACTTTTAAAATTCGAATATTAATTATCTAAAGATTTCACTCTTGGGCTAGAATTTGGGGTGCGTTCATAAATAAACCTAAAGGTGAAAGCACAGAATAAATAGTACAGAAAGTCACATTGGGAATGTATACACTATACCAAGTCGCGTAGAGTACTGGCCATAAACAGTTTCATTATGCAATTTTATTATTAATAAATTTAAATTAATGTGTGTTAGTACTGATAACATGAAAGTACCTAGTAAACTGTAGAAATGGGCTATTCCCACGTTACCATTTAATAATAATTAATTGCTGTTTGGAAATTACTAACATTTTGTTTTTATTTGTCGGTTAGTAAACTGAGTATCTAATATGAACAAAAAAAATGTGAAGAAAATACAAATTACACAAAAATATCATAATAGACTTTTCGATTGTTGTTATTAAAAAAAAACTAATTAAATTAGTTCTGTATCTATGGCAAGGTCTTAAATTGGAATATTAATTAAGGACCACGAATAAAACCCTGAATAATAATTGTGGAACCTCTTCTGAAATGCGATACATAACTAAAACATACCACTATCTATTGCTTGACCTTCCAATCTATCAAAACCTAAAATAATGCATAGTTACCAAAACAAAAAGTGGAGAATAACCCATAAATACATTGCCAACTTAGGTATGTTTATTATTGTTGTTACGGAAAAATACTATTCCCTATCGCTTGTAAACAAACAATACGGATAAAATTGACATAGATAACAGATAAATGTGATTAGCGTTATCTAGCAAACACCTTCGACGTAATGAGACTGGAACAAAGTTGCACTTTTACGGTAAGTTCATAGGTTCAAACAATGAACTCTGCATTGTGGAAAATTTCTGAACCCTTCCCTTTTAATAAATTAGTTTCTTTGTCTTATCTACCTACATTCCTCAGACTCCGACGACCTACTATTTAGCTATGTATTGTGTAGATAAGTAACTACTTCAACATGGGGTAAACAGAAAACGCAGTTCGATGAAGTAGGGATAAAAAGAATGGCAGGCAAAAAACGCGAAAATCCACTTCTAGCTTTCACAATTTAAAAGTGCGGGTCCTGCATGGACCTATCTTAGGACCCATGTTTACCGTAATATAGTAACCATCCAGCCATCCTGGCGCGTAATAGATATCGGTTGCCAAATATGTATATCACCTACATTATTCCCTAATAAGTTAAACCCTTAAAATGAGTTGAAATATTTTTTAAAGTATACACGGATCTCTGCTAAAGCGATTCGAAGGAAACCCAATTCGCAAACATACTTTGCAAAAATTACGATGAGTTCTACTGCAAACTATTTTAAACAATCATTCTATAGAAAAATGGCAGAACAAATAGAGACCGATTTGAAAATCAAACATGTTAAGTAAATCCTACAGACGTACTACACTTTATTGTTCAGTCCACTGCTGCCCATTTGCCAGTAGCTATGAAGAGAGTATTTTTCTTTGTTATACTATTTTCTCTAAGCTATGGAGAAGATAACCAAGCAGCCATGATAGTTGATGTTATTCAATCTGTCGGTAGACCATCTTCGGTGATTGCTAAACTTTGTTGGACCCCTAGTAAGTTACCTACTTTAAGATTAGGTACTTACCTAACATTAATTGTTTTATCATGGCAGCGAACCACTTCCAAGTGAGGAAAGTTTTGAGTATGAATGACGATGGCTATGAGAGTAGGGGAAGCGGAAGACCAAAGAAACGATGGATGGACTGTGTGAATAATGATAGGGTTAGAAAGAAGGTGCCTATCGAGATGATGACAAAAAAAAAGTAGGTATAGAAGAAAAGGCATGTTGCGGTGACCCCAAAATAAATTTGGATAAGAACAGGAGAATCATGATGAATCGTTTTCAACGCCCTATAGTGAAGAACCCATTAAAGATATTAAGAAATTACTAAACACTTTCCTCTCTGTAGGAAAGAGAACGTCGTAGTAGATCAGATATTAAGTTTAGACGGAGTAGAAATTCTAATGAAAGATATGCCAGGGTCATTCAAGTACTAAATAAACACATAAAAACCGGTGACAGAAAAACATTGGTTTTATCCTTTACGTCTTCTCATATATTGTAGAGTCATGACTTAGGTACATTTTTCTAACCGCAATGGGAAAAATGGCAGAATTGGTTAGTGATGATGATAGTGGACAAAATCTCAATTGATCGGGAAATACTGTTAAAAAAATAACATAAAGATAGAATTGCTAAAGAACAAAGGAGGTCTTTTGTGTGAAAAACTAATTATTAAAATTTTCCAGCTAAAATAATCCAACTGCACTCTCGTCTTACGAATCAATATATTCAATTCAGCGCCGGAGCCTTTATCAATGGTGATAACGTTCAGTTTTATGACGAGGAGCAACATGTCGTGTTTCTGGCTGATCTAGACTGTCCTGACATTGACACATACTTCCAAAAGGTTGGTTTTCTTAAATTTATTAAGTTGTAGACAGTATTAGAAATTGATGGAAGATGCTGAGTCCCAATTATGCGTAAGTCCAACAGTCCACAATGTTCAATTTCTTGTGATAAGTGCAATGGTTTGTTGATTGACTTCATTTAAAATGTTTTTTATTATTATTAAAAGCATTTTTCCATCTGCACACTTTCCAATTATGGTCGCATAATATGAAACCTTGTGGCTTCATATTTTTTATATTCTTATTTTTTTATTTTCATTTCTGTTAATAACATTTTTTTATACATAAAATAGAACGGACTAAGAAACTTCTTCCGATCACCGTTTCGATGGATACTATTCGGAGACTCTGGCATTAACAGTGAGGCCATTGTACCGGAGGCTGTTGCTAATATAGACGTGCTACTTGACTCAGAAGTGTTAGTACTACGAAGCGTCGACAAAATCTACGAAATGCACTTCAGTAAGTTTCTTCATTAAGTTATTAGTAGCTGTAGTTAGGTTACCGCTATGTATACACGTATAACGTTTTTCTATTCATAATATTTTTTCTGCTTCTTCGTTTGTCATTACAACGTGTTACAACTCTGTAATTTGGTTTCAAAGCGGATATGATAAAAAGATCAAGAACGAAGGCTCTTAATATTCTGCGTTTCTATAAATTGATCTTCTATCTAAAACCTTCAGCAACACTATCATCTGTGCCTGGTTCATTAACATATTTGTGTTTACAATAATCACTTACTTTACAAATCTTGTTTTAGTTTACAAAATAAGTCCCAGCAACACTTGGAACACCGAATACTACGGGATTTGGGATACAAAAAACAGATTCCAGAAATCTCCAAGATTTCTTGAGCCGACATCTTTGAGACGTCTCGACATTGATGGATACGAAATAAGTATTTGTTACGTACTTACAAATAACAAGAGCGTCGAACACTTATCTGACGGTCTGTAAGTGTTACACCGTTACTTAAGACACATGTCGTTATAAAAAGTAATCTTAGATCACACGATAGGAATAAAAAAGTTAGCGGTGTGTAGAATAATCAGTTTGTCTTCTTCAAAGATTGTGAAGTAGCACAATACAACAACAACAGTAACAGTACACATCAAAATATGCTGCTACAGTATTATATTTTTCCTTGTTAATAAAGTTACATAGACAAGTCTGATCATTTTGTTACAAAAAACTACTACAAGGAAAAAAAAGCATAAGTTCATTAGCCAGCAAAACTGATCGCGAGATATGTTATAATAACTTTGTACTAACTACCACTTGCTCTACTATTGCAGAGAGGATCACATTGATACGATTACGAAAGTGAGTTTCCCCACGACCAACCATTTGCTGGATTTCCTTAATGCTAAAAGGAAATATATTTTTGCCGACACTTGGGGTTACCGTGTCAATGGCACTTGGAATGGAATGACTGGCTACCTAGTTAGGGGTGAAGTTGAGGTTGGAGGTAAGTTATACCAATTTAAGGTCATGTCTGAGTCTCATTAAAATGAATCATCTAAAATTAAAAGAGTTGCTACAACAGTTCGTCAAAGAAAAGAAAAACTAAACAGCTACATTACTGATACTAATAAAGACTGGGATCATGCAAATCCGGATATGACTTCTATCTCCGGTTTGATGACGAAAATGATAGGAAAGTCATTCCCCGTTGGTGACATAATGAGAAGATGGACAACATCACAAAACTGAGCAGAAATAACATCATGCCAGTCACCAATTAACTTTGCAATGTAAGCAATTGATTGATTAGGTAATCATTGTAACGGTCTCCGAGCGAATTTTTTTGGCAGTGGTTATTTGCGGACGTTCGAATTATGAATGACCTTCTATTTAGAGCAGAAATAATCGATTCAGTATAAAACTCGTTTTACATAATAAGTAACCCGGAGTCTATGACTCTAGAAGAGTATAAAAAATTATAAGAAAGCAGATATCTTCTGTTGATTTAAAAAGAACAATGAAGCCTGCGGGGTGATTTCGTAACACACTAACAGTAGGAATAGCTTTCATTTTGACAGTTCAACAGCATTCATTGCGTTACTTACGTTGTTGAGAAGACAATTTTTTCGAACATATGAAGCAATGGATTAATAGTATCCTTCAAAATGATTCAGATTGTGATTGATAGTGTGTTACGTAATTGGGGTGCTGGTTGTCTTATAATCACACCCATTTGTTTGCCAAAATGTCTTGAAACTCATTACTTACTTTCACGACCATTCCCGGACTGTCAGTAATGTTCCCGTTTCATATCATCCGCAGGGTCACCAATGTTCTTCACATTTGAGCGTGTATCTATAGTAGACTACATATCAAGTCCAACGCCAACTCGCTCCAAATTCGTATTCCAACAACCAAAACTATCGTATGAGAACAATTTGTTCTTACTACCATTTAATACTACAGTCTGGTACAGCACCATAGCATTGTTATTTATAATATACCTAGTGCTGTTAATGGTTACGAAATGGGAGTGGAAGAAAACGAGTCATATGACTGAAAGGGTAAGTGACTTGAAAATGCAATTCCTCCATCCCTGAAATATGTCTGCCAGTAACTCACAATCGATCAGCCGGTCGATTCTGTAAAAATCTCACCGTGACAACTTAGGTGAAGTGAGTTTGTTTTTGCTAGGAATTGACACTATTGACAGCTCACTCCACGCTCACTTCACCTAAGTTTTCACGGTGAGATGTTTACAGAATAGCACCGCAGTATCACCAATTGGTGATGAAAATAAATTGGGCATGACAGTATTATTATGCATTAAAGTGAAAAGACGAAAATATATTTTCACTTGCGATGTTTTAAAACGGACTTCAATTAATTTATTTTTTTATTTTAATGATTTTATGCACCCTTGACGTCGCTAGCATATCACCCGTGTCAGGGCCGTCGAAGTAAAACAACGAAAATAGCAAGACATTAACAAACACATTATAATTATATTGCAATGAAATGTTTTCAGAGGGAAAAAGACTCCGGAGTTCTAAGGGCCAATTTGGTTGATGTTATCGTTTTAATATTTGGAGCTGCGTGTCAACAAGGAAGTCCTTCTGAGCTGAAAGGTAAATTAATATTAAAAGTAATTTCATGCTGCTTTGAAAACCGTGGTAAAATCTAACATGGTTTGGGATTCATTAATATTTAGTAAATACCGCAAAGAGTATGATTTCTTACAAAAAACTCACATTGGCTTAAAAAATTAGATCTTATTTCTTTCTCTTCCTGTGTCTTCTGTTTCCAGGGTCCTTGGGTCGAGTGGTAATGTTGGTCCTGTTCCTAGCACTGATGTTCCTCTACACCTCCTACTCAGCCAACATCGTTGCTCTTCTCCAATCCAGTTCATCACACATCAAGACACTGGATGACTTACTGCATTCTAGGATCAAGTTCGGCGTTCATGATACTGTTTTCAACCGATACTATTTCTCGGTAATTTGTGCAGCCTTCTCAGTGCCTTAATCTTCACCCTTTGGCTTAACATAGCGCACTCTTTATTATCTTTATATACGATTATTATTGTACCTACGTTAAAAAAACGAATAAATGACTTAAGATTTTATTACTTCCTTAGTTATAGTGCTATACTTTAATCATTTCAGACTGCAACTGAACCAGTGCGCAAAGCAATATATGAGAAGAAAGTCGCTCCACCAGGCACTACTCCTCGTTTTATGACTATGGATGAAGGAGTTATACAAATGCGGAAGGTTTTTACCCAGAATTAATTGTAAGAATCACTAGTAAGTAATCTTTACACCAAAATTATCCGAATGAATTTATCCTTTCCAGGGTCTATTTGCATTTCACATGGAAACTGGGGTCGGGTACAAATTCGTTGGGAAATATTTCAATGAAGGAGAAAAGTGTGGGCTCAGAGAGATACAGTATCTGCAAGTAATAGATCCATGGTTAGCTGTTAGAAAGGACACTCCATTCCGGGAGATGTTTAAAATTGGGTAAGTAATATAAGTTCCTAACGATGAGCTTCGTAACCAATATTCTAATAATTTATTCCTTTTATTAAATAGGTATTTCAATCTTATAGAACCAAACGTATTCAAGAACATGGACTGCAATATCGGGAAAATCTTCTGATGTATGAGAAACGGCCGAAATGCTCAGGTGGAGGGTCAAACTTCGTATCGGTCAGCATGGTGGACTGTTATCCTGCTGTACTAATACTAACCTACGGGACTATGGTCGCCTTGTTATTCCTTGCTTTAGAAATACTAGTGTATAAAAGAGAAAAAATATTGCGCAAGATAAGCTGCATAAAACGTGAAAATTACCAGTAAAAATATGCACACTGTGAACTAGGAAAACTTATATTTGATGTATAAATAAGTTTGTCGTATTTCCGTAGACCTAAACGCACTTAATGAAGAATGATTGTTAGTTGAATTAAAGCTAAACCTACAGTTAACACTGCATCATGAATAATAAGTTCTAGTAAACGGTTAAAAATGGTAGGACAGCCCTTGTGATTAACAAGCTAACTGTGTATTATACCCAATTAACGAGGGACATTAACAATAACTGCATGGAAGTAATAGGCACGCAAATTATAGTGGCACGCTGATTCGTAGATATTGTTTTCTTTGCCGCTTCACTGGATACTGCTGTCTTCAATATGAAGATTTTGACGTTGTTCATCAATATACTGTGTTTAAAATGTTGTGTTTCAATATTTCACCCAAATAATGAGCTACAAATGATTGTTGATGTCATCAAATCGTACGAGAAACCTACTACGGTTGCAGCAAAAGTATGCTGGGAGTCTTGTAAGTACCTATGAGAAAATGAAAAAAGATTTGGCGTGAATGTTTGTTTAATTTTACAAAAAATACTTTTTATAAATTACAGTAACCATAAAGATTAAACTGGCAAGAATGTTGGCAAATCTGGAAACACCTATTAGTATTCGTTACTGGCGAGAAAACGAAACATTTATCAAAATACAGTCTTATCCAAATAACCATCTATTATTTTTGTTAGACAAAAATTGTGAAGATGCGGAGTTTTTCCTTAAACAGGTAAATTTATTCCAAATGAAAACTTCCCAGAATTTAAGTAACATTAAACGTTTAATCATTTTAAAAACTGTTTACTGTGTGTTTCTGTGTTTTTTATCTATTGTCAAGGCTGGCGCAAACAAAATGTTTAGCAAGTCCTACAGATGGCTAGTTCTTAGTAATCCAATACAATACAATGGCATCATTGCACCAGAATTTGAGAATCTGATAATTTCCGTTGATTCTGAAGTTATAATAGCCCAAGAAAATGAAAATAAGGATGTCTTATTGCATACCAGTGAGGAAATAATTAATTTGGTAACAATTGCTGATGATTTTCATTTCATAGGACAATATTTTTGTAAATGTGACGGCAATTTTCTTTCAGTATATAAATTAAGGGCACACAATGAATGGAATACGGAATACTACGGGACTTGGTCGGTCGATTATGGCCTGAATAAATCAGAAGACAGAATTCACTCAAATGTGTTGAGACGAAAAGATTTCAAAGGAGAACCTTTGACTACGTCTGTTATTATTTCAGATAACAGAACCAAAACTGATTTACTTGAACTACGGTATTTTATAAATGTAACCTTTATACATATAGTCTATCCTCGAAGACGCGCCGTACTCTTCTTTGTAATGCTTACAATACAAGTGTGCAACATTCCGCTAGTATTTCAGTTTTGTCGATACACAGTAATTACTTCATCATCATCATTTCAGCCGAAAGACGTCCACTGCTGGACATAGGCCTCACCAAAGCACCTCCACTATTAATTACTTATTCGTGGGTAATTAATTAGTGAGTATCGCCAACCACTAACGACTAGGAAGAGAGCGGGGCGCGTCTTCGTGGATGGCACTATCTGTAAGACTTGTATAATTATGTAGCATTCTTAAGTCTGAAGACTATACCATTTTTATATTTCCAGCAACATCTTTGTAGATACACTTGCGAAGAGCTCTTTTCGTTGCATCGATCCTGTGTATGACTTTCTTAATGCATCCAGGGTAGTAATCTTCACTGAAACTTGGGGCTACCTCACCAATGGCACTTGGAAGGGGATGATTGGAGACATACAACATGGGAGAGCGGACTTGTGTGGTAGAGATATCTCAAGAATCAAATCTTAGCCGTTCAAAAAAAAAGTGAACACTGGTTCACTTTTTTTCTAGCCATAATTATCATCTTTCACGATATTTTACCATAAGGACTACTGTACTGTACTCAATCTACCTGATCAGAAATAGCTAACCCTTGCTGCTCTGCTTTGTGCTTTCAATATACTCGTACATACGCAGGTATTGAATTTCATTGCATTTTTTTTCTGTGTTCACCAGGAGTCGTGACGTACATAACAATAGAACGAATGCACATTTTGGAATACTTGACCATCCCGTCACCAATTACAGCAAGGTTTGTATTTAGGCAGCCTCCTCTGTCGTATCAGAACAATTTGTTTATCTTACCGTTTACAACTAGTGTGTGGATATGTGCTGCAGCCTTTGTTCTTATACTGACGGCTATACTGTATATGAACATGAAATGGGACAAAAAGAAATACGAAATATATAAGAAGGTAAGGACAATGACGTAAACGTAACGTAACGTAATTTGATGAAAAATATTTGTTTGATATTGATTCATCATTTAAAGTTATATGAGTATGAATGTATGTCATTGTATGAACTGTGAGAATGATAATACGGTTAGAAAGGGGTGACTACCGATATGACAACTAATGGAGAAGTATGGAAGAAAAATACACGTTGCACCCCTAATAAATTGGGATAAGGGCAGGAGAATGATGATGAGAATGATAATTAATTCATCACTGTTTTAGCAAAAGATGAACCAGACATGCTTGGAGCCAACTTGGAGCGATACGACAATTTTTGTTATCAGTGCTATAACTCAACAAGGAAGCACTAATGAGTTAAAAGGTTGGTTAACAAGAGTATTTGTTCTTGAAATTAAAAAGGATAATTTCATAAGTATTTTAATGACGATGTTATCTTTTTCAGGGACTCTTGGACGCCTTGTGATGTTTATAGTATTTTTAGCGTTCCTTTTTCTATACACGTCGTACTCAGCTTCTATCGTCGCATTACTGCAGTCAACCTCCAATCAAATCCGAACACTTTCCGATTTGCTGCATTCGAAACTAGAACTTGGGGTGGAAGATATGGCATACAATAAATATTATTTTTCAGTAATTAACTTGCTCAACATTCATTTTATTGTTATTTTTTCCAATCTCCTATTTAAAATATTGTTTAACGTTTCACAGGCCGCTAAAGATCCGATCAGAAAAGCAATCTTTGAAACAAAAGTAGCACCTAAAGGCAAACCTAACTACATGAGCCTTGAAGATGGAGTCAAGGCCATGCAAAAGGTTGGTAACATTCAATATATCTTCTGTACTTATTGCCTAACTCATTCCAAATTGCATTTCCCTTCACAGAGACCGTTTGCCTTCCATATGAACACAGGCACTGGATACAGAATGGTTTCAGCGTTCTTTCACGAACATGAAAAATGTGGTCTACAAGAAATCGATTACCTTCTACAGGACAAGCCTTGGCTCTGTAGTCGGAGGAACTCTCCGTTTGCCGAAATGTTTAAAGTCGGGTAGGTAATCAAAGAGGAGAAAACGGATTTTAGGCCCGTTCCAAAATTCAGAGCTTTACTTATAATTTGCTTCTAGCTTAGTTTTTAGGGTTCCGTACCAAAATGGTAAAAACGGAACCATTATGGTGAGACTCAGTCTGTCTGTCCGTCTGTCTGTAGTTTTAGATGACGTTTGCCAAACTATTTTGCAAATAAAAAAGAAATAAAAATATATGCATATTTTATGCAACAGGGATTGAAAGGGGGTCTGAAAAATTCGAAGTGGGGCTACTAGGGCATGTGGGGTATCAGTTTACACATTCTCAAACGATACCGCTTCCCCCCCCCCCCCCCTTCCTTATCTCCGAAGTTTACAAAGAGAAAATCTGAAGTAATTGTATGTGATAGAAGTTTATGTAAAGATTACAGGAAAAATAAAACAAAGTCTGTAAATAGCACACTTTTTCAGAAATCATCAACAAAAGATACATTAGTTCCACTATCGGTCAAGAGATGGCGCTGACATAAAACTGCAATATTCTATACCACAATGCACAGTGTTAAAATTCTCTGACGAATATAGGCCTCGCGATGAAAATTTACGTTACCTATATATTAAATTTTTAGTTGTTACGGGACCCTCGGTGCGCGAGTCCGACTCGCTCTTGCCCGGTTTTTACATTACATTGTCACGCCTATTTTACCCAAAGGGTTAGGCAGAGGTGTACCTTTTAGCTTAGTGTCCCTACCACGGAATAGATTTATCTATTCCGTGGTCCCTACCCACATTTCGCCAGTTATGTTTAAATCCTATTTAGCGGTCTAATTGCCATCATAATGGATAAGTAGGTGCATGATTCATAGAATAAATTCGTGTTAGTTCAACCCATAACGATTGATAAAAAGTAAGAACCAAACTTTCACATACAGAAAACAGAAAAACTTTTGATGACATCAAACATCCAAAAGGAGATAACTAAGTATAGCAGTATCTGTATCACAGATACCTACATGCAAATAACTTTGCAGGTGTGGACACCAGAGGCGTCTCTAGCCCATGTAGCGCCCGTGTGCAAACATTACCCAAGCGCCCCCTAGTAAAAAAAAAAAGCGTCCCCTAGTAAGCGCGCGGTCAAAATGGAATGGGTACAAAGTTCAAGTTACCACAAATTGTAAAATTTCCCCAATGAATAATAAACTATTGTTTGGAGATGAAGAAGAAATTCGTCGGTTTTGGATACCATGGTGTGCTGTTGACTGTATATTTAGAATTATACAGGATGTTCTGGTGTTTACCCTAACAAGCCAAAACGTACCCATGTTAACATGTCTCTACAGATGTTATTTGGTAACTATAATATTTACATAATTTATGCTAATCCTATTTAAAATAAAAATGATATGTACATTTATATGAAAAAAATAAGCAAAATGATCATAGGGCATCAAAAAATTCGTCCGCATCGCTGTCAACAGGAACAGTGCCCAAAAGGCTGGCAGCATTGCCTTGCCACGTTGTATGGCAATGCTAATTCTTTGGCCAAGAAATAGGCCAGCCCTCTAGTCACGTGAAGAGTCGACTAACCGCTTGGCGATATCTCGAAAAACCAAGTGGGCACTCGGACCCCATGGCCCTAGTGTTTCAACCCCAAACGGCTCGAACATATAACTCCCAATGGCAATCAGGTTGGAATATTTTCGCCGTTTGAGGTTTTCTGCACCTGCAGCAGCCGCCCCAGCACAGCCCACCGTGCTAGGAAGATGGGATAGCGCAAGGGTGTCGACACATGTTGCATCCCACACCAAAGGTCTGCCTAACTTCCAGGGCATTATGGTCATTCCGTCTGGTCTCTTCCCATTGTCGCGTGCCAGGCCGTTGGGTTCTAAAACAGCTGGCACCCCGGCGGTAAAAAGAGCACGACGGATGATGTCATTAATGCTGGCGTGCCGTGCTATCCGGCCTGCGCTCCTACTACAAGATAGGCCATGATGCCCGAGGCAGTCGACAGCTTCACCGCACTGACAGCGATGCGGAGCCCCGCAAGGAGCGCCCAAACGCAGACAGGTAGCGAGCCGGAAGGTGGTGTCACCCAGCATAGTGCCTATGTTGGGTGACGGGAGTGCTTGAAGCCAGAGCCCCGACTCTCACTCACCCACAGCCAGCAGGCGGGCACGCTCAGCAGAAAGATGTTATGTTACATCATATCAATGTCCAAATTTTGAAATTTCTTCATTCTAATTACGACCAAACAAAGTTCAATATCAATTGGGAACATTTGACCTTGGGAAGCTCACTGCGAGTGAGGGCCACTGTACACCCGGGTAAAAAGTATTTTTAGGAAGGAAAGAGTGACAAGAAAAAACAAAGCACAAGTTTATGGTTTTTTTTTTTTTCAAAAAATGATTTGTTTTTCATTTTTCAGACTGAAATTTGGTAGCGTAGGTAGCTAAATAATTTTTTAAGAGTGCTCCGACCCCGTCGAAATTCGCAACAGTTGTGCTTGTGGCAGACTAATTCAGCTAATATCAAAATTAAATCTTACTTAATAGGTAAATTTCAATCAAAAGAAAAGCCGCAAATATGAAGTAAATTTCATATTTACATGTTTACTCAAATATAAAACTTAATCCATGGCGCCAAGGCTTATTTCGCAAAATGACGTGTAGCGAGCGGTAGAACAGTGCGGCACGCGCCACGCGTACTCACGCTTTTCAGAAATGCCGCGCGCTTGACGTTCGTCCATGGCATGGCAATTTGAACTTTATTGTCTATCCCAAACAGTTGAATTCGCATTATTCGCAACATGATTGTCGGCGTGTTGTCAAACGAATCATTGAAACAGGTGCCGCCGAGCGATGCGACACTCACTACTACTACTACACTCAAAATATAATATTTAATAATATATAGATGTGTAATAAGGTTTATTTCATGTTGAAAAAAAAGTTAATATTGTAAAAGCCGCTCGCGCGCTCGTGGCGCGATTTGCTTTGGTGTAATTCGACAAATTTTATATAAGAAGAGCTCCAGATGCTATACAAAATGTACGGAAAGCGGAGCTCTTTTTACGTTGGTCATTGAAAGTGCCGCGGCCGGCCATCGCGCGCGCCGAGTGGGGCTCCGAAGCGAGCGGCGATCGGCGCCCCCTAGGACCGCTGCGCCCGTGTGCAACGCACACCCTGCACAATAGGTAAAGACGGCCCTGGTGGACACCATCGCAAGTAATTAAGGCTTACACCAGGTAACCCTTGTTTATTACAGGTATATCAGGATCCTAGAGCACGGTTTGGCTGACAGGGAAAACCGAATAACTTACTCTAAGAAACCGGTATGCTCCGCAAGGGAAGGGAGCTTCGACTCAGTCAATATGGTGGATTTCTACCCAGTGTGTCTTATGCTGCTGTATGGAATGATCCTGGCTTTTGTCCTTCTTGGAGTCGAGATTTTGGTACATCGACGACAGAAGAGAGAAAGCGGTCAAAGCGAGATTTAATTAAATTCGATTGTAAACTTCAAAAATATATCAAGCTACGGAATTTCAACTTGGATTAATTAGCTTTTAATAATGTTTTGCTGTTTATTATTATGATACGTAGGTACCTACCAAAATATGAACAAAATAATATGATTGCCTAGAAGATTGTGAAATAGAAGAAAACTTTCAAGAATCACCTGAAAATAGTATTTAGAATTAGACTATTTCCACACTTAATAAAACTCTTTTCCTATTGATTTGATATTTTCCTTTCAAAATAAACAAATCACTATCTATCCCACACCTAATCCAAGTCCAGTCTATGAAACATTTCCGAGGCAGCCAGGCAGTCTGTCGCACCTACATTACTGCTCCGTTATCGACTGTGAAACCGGTAATTACATGGAAATCGATTACCTCGACGGCTGGATCTCTCGGCGACTTGTCTGATGTACGGCAGGTGAAATAGCAATTAAGATAAACACCGGCCAGTGGCCTTCCATCTGCGGTGCGTAACTGGGTTCCTGGTCGGTTAACATGAATTATTCACATGTCAATTGCAGTTTGATGGTAGGAAGGGAGGGTAATTTGATGTTAAATGACTGTTGTTTGTGACACTTATTTTGTTTTCGATTAGTTTCTTGCATTTGGCCTAGGTAAAATTTACCGACTCAAATGTTAACTTTAAAATAACGCATTTACAAAATTGCAAGAGGTTGTGTTAGCAAGTTGCGGAAGGATCGTACCTACGTTCCCGCGACCCCCGGCGTAGGTATGAGATGGCACACCGGGGTGGTTTTTAGTCAGTAGGAGTCTGACAGACCCCGCCGCGCCCGCCCCAGGGCGGCGGACATCCATGAGGATTTTTTACCCCGGAAACAAAAAAAAATTGAACTTTTAAAGCGGAAAGAGGGACCCTAACTTTTACTTTTAAAGCGCGGATAAACCATTATTTATCAGAGATATTAAAAAATTAGCCTGTAGGTACCTTTGATACTTCCTGATATCCCGTGAAGTTATCTATCGATTATCAATTTACATCAAACGAAAAAATATCCTAGATCTGTGATTTGATTCGAATTAATGACGAATAGGAACTGATAAGATACACAATTTAAAGTGTTCATTATTCTGATAATGAGTGATATCGAAAAATCACCTAAGTGCGCCTGAGTAAGTCACAAAGGAATGCTTGTTTGCGCAAAATGGGTTTCAAAATAGTGTTGTTTGTGTTTGCTTGTGTTATTGGAAAAACTGTTGGTGAGTTTTTAGCAATTGTTTTATATACCTAGTCTAGTCCTAATTACCTAGGCTAGGTACAGACGCCAGCACATCAAGCTACCCGAAACTGTAAAATTTTCCCAATCAACTTTGAACCTTATGCTTTAGGGACAAAGCTGAAAGTCTATTAAAAAAAATTGCCAGATTGTAGTAGCTTGATGTGCTGGCAGTCTGTAGGTAACTATAAATAACTCATATAAGTAACTCAGGACCTATAGGTTGAGTTAGTTTTCTTAAAACCAGAACTTAGTGGTATCTGTTTAACTGTCTTGTCGCCGGCACGACTGTATTTTAGATATATTTGGCCCAAAACATCGCCACTTCCATCCACGGCGTCGTCGATGGCAGCTTTGACTGCATGTTTCGGTTCACGGAGGGCAGGATTGGAAGTAGAGCATGGTTTGCGACATAGCTCCACAACCACATCCTACTGCCGTTCCGTCGAGGTAGCCCCACTTTACCAAGTTGGAGTTAGATCTTCCAAGTGGACCACGAAAGGTTATGGGTAATTCTTCAGGGACAAAATTTTCGATGTCTGTGGGTATATTTCTGTAACCAACTAAAAAAAAGGCATGTAATATTTTTTTTTGTACAGTTTAGCTTTATCCCTTACTGGGACAAATGATTTTTTTTTAATAATTGCTGTCTAGGTACAAAATAAAAATATTTGAAGGTCGTTCTTCTGATTCATATAGCGCGTCCGTTTGCCATTTTCCGGAACAAAATGGTCGATGTCGCATTTTCCCTTTGATACATCAATATAAATTATAATTATATCGAAAGGAAATGAATTGTCCTCTTACAAAAAAAATGTGTATTAGTTATAACTACGTTAGTCTGTTTATAAATAAGTAAAAAAGAAGTGTCCGGCGTATAATACTGATTAATGTGGCGTAAGCTGCGCTTGACCGTACTTGGTCGGGTAATAATAATGAGAGTCTGGCTTCCAGCGCGGGGGGAAGCCAGTCGTGCAACGGACGACCTAGAAGGTGGACGTGCGGCTGGTTGGCTTAGATCCGGTGTTACGAAGGAAAATACCTGATTCATCTGTGTTTGGTTCAGGTGGCATCCTGATTACAATGCCCACTTTATAAAATTTATTTTATTGTTTTAAAACTTCAATCTGTGTTTCGTGTGATGCTTTTGGGTTATAGATTCGTGTAGAAAAATGAAAATAATGAAGTCTGTATGTACGATGAGTTATGCATGATTGTAGGCAAAATCCTGATTCATCTGTGCCTGATTCGTATGGTCAAAACCCCATATGAATAATAAAATAAATTAGTTTTTCCCCTCTCCAGCACGATAGGAGCGCTTTTGTTGCGTAATTCTCCTTGTCCAATTTTTGACCGTGTACAAGTCAGTAGTTTTAATCTGATTTATTATTATTTACTTAGCTAGAACCTTTTGAATAATAAAAAAATGACAGGAGTATAATCTTGTTCTAAATATGATACTTTTGATATGTCTTAGTCCTATTTAATAATTAATAATTATTGTTTAGAATTTACATTCATAACTAACGGTGTATTTATTACTTTTTATTTCTGTTTCTGATTAATATGTAACACATTCTGATTCATCTGGGCACAAAATTAATATCTTGAAAACTACTTTATAAAAACGAGTCCCTCATTCAAATATATGTTATTTGGTATACCTATTTTCATATGAACATGTGTTACAGAGCTGAAAGTGAAATTAAATTTTGGCCATATGGATCAGTCAAAGAATCAAATTTCGAAGAACTACCCTTATACCAACGAACCGGCTAAAAAGCAGGCACAGCTTTTTAAAATCGACAGCGTCTCTACCAGGAAACTCGACCGACGCCCGTTGTAAAAGGTGGCAGGTTACTCTTCCCCCTCCTACTTACTATCTACCACCAAAGGAACATCTCCCTACAGTGTGTATCATTGATGATAAAATGTGGTTAATTTTTAGGCGATGGATTACGATGCTACGCTTGTGGTTTTTCATCAGTGGACTCGGACCGGGATTGTCTCACAATAACCAATGATACTCGTACTGTGGACTGCCCTCACACCTATTGTACCATCTTGAGACAAGAGTTTTTGGTAAGGACCTACCATTTATTACCATAGATATGTAAGAAAGATGATTTTGATTTGATTTGACCAATGCTTACCATTAAGATGAGGCTACAAAGGGTGAGTTACTGTTTGTCCAGAGAATGCCCAGACAATAAATTGATTCATATTGCGTCACTAGTAGCCTGTAGGTACTCTCTACGCATTCCTCTTGCCTTAGGGTGCTTACATAAAGAAACGGGTTTTCGGTCCCGGCTGGGGTATACCTAGGTTTGTGCAGGTTGATGCAGGTTGATCTTCGGAAGGAAACGGTTACATGTTTTACCTGTTTCTTTATAAGTGAGCGCATAAGATAACATAGAAATTAATACCTGCACCGATCGGTACCGATCCCACCCGTACCGGAAACCTGCTTCTTTATGTAAGCACCCTAAAGGTACTTAAGAAGCAGGAGTTTTCGGTCCCGACTCCCGGTAGCGTATTGCCATTGTGTATATCAGTACAGACACCCATAGTCTGTACTCGATCACTTTATGCTCTTAAAAATAACAAATACTCTAAAGCAAACTACGTATGACTACAGACCAGTCTGTATAAGTATACAGTTTGCTTGCATATTTTTAAAGCAAACTACGTATGACTACAGACCAGTCTGTATAAGGATACGGTTTGTTCGCATATGTCTAAAGCAAAATGCGACCGTGTTATTGTTTGTATTGTAGGGTATGTGGGGTCATAAGACTTTAATTATATGTTGCAGTGTACTACGTAACAATATTGAACATAACTATGTTGTACGTGTTTATATTCTCTGAGGGAAGGTTCGTGCGACCCCCTCCATAGAAAAGGATACAACATTTTTCTTCTTCTAAAGATTTTTCGATCTCTATGCTATTTAAGTATGTTTATCAACATAATTAAAAACTATGTTTAAACGTATTCTCTATATAAAACGTATAAGCCTAGGTATTTATTATGAAAATAACATTCTTAAATATAATGGAAATGGGAAAATATTTAGAAGTAGAAAAACGTTTCCTTCTTTTGTATCGAGGGCTCCGCAAAATAATTCCCACGTAATGACTGATGAAAAAAAAATTCAGTAGCTATGTAAATAAAACAATATTTAAAAAACATTAAAGTATTTATTTTTGAAAGGATAAATCAACATTATTAACTATTTAAAACGAAACCTTATTTAATGTTTTATTGCATTTGGCTGATTTTTATTAATATTTTCAGAGAGATTATGTTGTTTTTTTCTTTCTCACATCTCTTCCACTTTGTATGCGCCCTTTTCTTTTAGAGATCCCTCTGTCCTTTCTCCTCGAAACAGATGTTGGTTGAACGCCTATTTTCCTAGATCTACACATCTTTATTCTCTGAATGGCAAAATTTTTGGCTTGGTCTACGGTTTCTATGGTACATACACACTGAAGCATGCCATTGTACACACCACGGCAGCCAAATTGTCTGTACTCGTATGTGTTTTGCTCTCACGGATTAGAGCAAAGTGTATTTTATTTCAGTCTGTCTCTGTACTGATATGCAGTATGCTCTCTAGCTACAAGAGCATATTGCGTGCGATTACAGAGCAACCCCTGTCTGTGCTAGTATACATTATGGCAATACGCCTCCCGGTACAGGTCTCCGCAGGTTGATCTTCGGAAGGAAACGGTTACATTTTACCTGTTTGAGACTGTGGGCGCATAAGATAACACGGGAATATTGGAAGGTTATACCTGCACCGATCGATACCGACGCGCACAGACCCTGTTTCTGTATGTAAGCACCCTTCGATCGGACAAGTAGAGGCAGCTTCGGGCTTCACTTTGCTCAAATGAAGTGAAGACGTTGGTTCCGTAACCTGAGGGTTCTTTTGTCGGATTTTTCATTTTTGTAGCTCTTAAAAGCGCATGACACCGCGTGCAAAAGTAGTAGGTACGGACGCCAGCACATCAAGTTACTACAATCTGTCAGATTTCTTTAATAGATTTTCGACTTTATTGCTAAAGCATAAGGTTCAAGGTTGATTGGGAAAATCTGACAGTTTCGGGTAGGTTGACCTGCTGGCGTCTGTACCTACTACCCTCATGGGTTCAGTCATCTCGAGGGAAGCCAGTACCTACTTGCCAAACTGGTCTAAAATGGCGATCATTCATTCAGATTTACCTCACCCGTAAACTGGTAAACTGTAACGTGAACAACTATAAAAAGTAATTTAAAAAAATTAAACCGACTTCAAAAAGAAAATAACTTTAATTTCGGAAGTCGGTGGCAAAAAACTAAAACTAAAATACAGATCCCAAGACACCGACTTCCGAAATTAAAGTTATTTTCTTTTTGAAGTCGGTTTAATTTTTTTAAATTACTTTTTATTTGCCACCGACTTCCGAAATTAAAGTTATTTCATAATTTTGAGTTAATTTCTTTTTGAAGTCGGTTTAATTTTTTTAAATTACTTTTTATTTGGTAATTTTTAGTTGTTGTACTAGAATTTGACCAAGGTTTTGAGATGTTTTCGCTTTGACACTACACCCGTAGCTCGTATCAATAAGCCAGGCCGTCACACTTTCACGTCTTAGTCCATATCTTGAAAATTACTGAATCGATTTTGATGAAACTTGCACTGTTCCCTAAGTTGAAGTAAATGTAAGCCAATAAAAAAAGAATGGTCACGATCCGATTAATAGTTACGGAGATATGCGTGGACAAACATACATACATACATACATACATACATGCATACATACATACATACATACATACATACATACGTCTATAAAATTTTGTATATTTGTTTGGAAGCCCTAATAGATTGTCATATGTGAATATAATGCAATTCCAATAATATTACATACATACGTATCGAATTGATAACCTCCTTTTTTTGAAGTCGGTAAAAATGAAATAAATTGAGTGATCACTGGTCACAATCGTGCTTGAAAAAGCCTGACGATATGTTAGGGTGTACACCGTGTACACACTTGTTTTGGTCGGCATGATTCGGCACAGCCGGGCGGGCGGCAAAATCGAATACAATATTTTGCCGCCAGGCCGTGCCGAGTCGTGTCGAATCATGCCGACCCGAATAAGTGTGGTGTGTTGGTACGTACAGTAGGCTCCACGCCAGTGGTAAAACGTACCAATAAAATTATCCATTTAATTGTTTTTTTTAGCCTATCTTATAAGTTGGCCTCGAATTCATTCTATTGAAACTCTGTAGGTTGTATATTGTATTGTAAATTCTATATCTAAGCCAGCTCAAGATCAGTCAGAGTTGTACCACTGTCGTGCAGCCACTGTAGGTCTAACTAGTAAGTAGTACCTATACACAAGTAGGAGGCTAAAAAACACGAATCTATTAAAAGCTCAGATAGACCACGAGAATGATGAACATTCTATGATTCTTATTTCTTTATTCTTTTGTATGTTTTATTATAACTTACACTATTACTTTTTCAGGACCCAGTTGGCCAAGTGGCTAGTTTTAATCGTGGTTGTGAAAGTCAACCCGATTTTTTGAACCATGAAATAACAGATTCTACCTTCAGGACGTTTTACAGAGCTTGTACATCTGACCTTTGTAATACCGGTAGGTGTCTTCTTATTAAAGAAAGAGATAGGTGTCTATATTTGAGGTGTAGATATTTGAAATAACATAAAACCTCTCCTGGGACATTGTGGTACTTAGTTATCATTATGAATAATGTTTAATAAGGGACTGATCCCTACGTTTTGTCGAACTATGCGAACATATTAGGTAGGTATAGGGATATCCTTAGGTACCAAAATGCGTGGAGCAGGCAGCAGCAGACCTTTTTTTCTGGCCCCTCAAACGGTTTACATATATTTCATATACCTAAGGTATTTAGGTACAGTCAACAGCAAAAGTAGATGATCAAAATCAGAAATTCAATACTAATGAACGGAGTTCGCGTCAGAACTGTGTGGCGTCACACAGTTCTGACGCGAACTCCGTTCATTAGTATTGAATTTCTGATTTTGATCATCTACTTTTGCTGTTGACTGTACAGTCAACCGCAAAGTAGATGATCAGAAATTCAATAGGTATTAATGAACGGAGTTCGTGTCAGAACTGTGTGGCGTCGAAGTACCTACTACTACTTAGAATACTTGCTACGTAGAATACTTTTGAATCACTTCGATGCCACACAGTTCTGATGCGAACTCCGTTCATTATTATTGAATTTCTGATTTTGATCATCTACTTTTGCTGTTGACTGTACCACGAAGTTTAAAAAAATCCATCTACCTACTTAAAAGAAAAATCTAAAAATCCGCGACCAGATAGGAAAGGACCTACCTTTCTCCTTTCCTATCTGGTCGCGGATTTTTAGATTTTTCGGAGGTAGTTAGAATTTGTTATGTTCGTCATTTTTAACCGACGAAAAAAAACGGAGGAGGTTCTCAAGTCGACGCGTATATTTTTTTTCTGTTAGCTTGACATTTACGGTCTTATTCATAAAAAAAGCTTATAGAAGGTTTAAAGCACACATTAGTTAAAATGCTCATTAAGCCTTTAAAACGTTCGATAAAATTTTGTATTCATAAACGCTTCATAAACGTTCGATAACTAAAACGTCCTATAACTTCAATATAAATATAAATGTTGCCATTTTATTGAAGTCATCCAACAAACTGGCCAACATATTGAGTCGTCAAACGAGAATATCTGTCTACGCACCGAATAATTGTAACCATAGACATTATGACGTACGGAAAACTAATTTATTGTCTACGGTTTCGACAGTTTTGCCGCGTTAACGTCATAACATAGTTTTTGACAATGAATTTGTTAATGTAATTTTATTGTCAGGCGAGCGAAAACCTTTGAATATTTTTTTGTATTTAAAAGAAATGGAATTAAGACCGGAGACTAGTTCCAAGAAAGGGCAAAGAAGTGAATACTCGTTTTGGTTGGAGGACGATAAGGTTTGTACTGTTACAACTAAAATGTGTTCAAAGTAAGTTTTGTTTTGTAAACAATCTTTATTTCTTATACTTATTCTTGCTTTTGCTTTTCCTTAGATCTTTGGAAGAATTGGTCAGGGAGAGAGTTACCATAATAGAAAATGAAGGTGGACGCTGGTGATGGCGCCAAACAAGTAGCTGAATTCTGGGCACAATAAGAAGATAGAAAATAAAAACACATACTGACTGACACCAACGCGAAAAAGGGGAAAAAGGCGGCCTGGCATGATTTACGAATTAGGTGCCTATCCAATTTACTTATAAGTTACAAAGTTCCTGAGTAAACATATCAAGAACTTCGTTTGATGAAGAGAAAGAATTATAACATTAATTTTGTATTTCAGGACAGTAGGAAGAATGGTGCTTCACTACAAATAATAAACAGAAGAGGTGGCATAGATGGCAAATGAAAAGAAACATTTTAAAAATGTTGTTCTGCTAGCACAAGTTCTAGAAGCCGAATTAAAGTTTAGAGTATTTTAAAAATAAATTAATTAAACTGATATCTGTATATGTATAAGCTTTTTATTAATGCACTACTTGCTAAAATGTTTCCTCTTTATCTTCTTTGTGTCGCGGGGACGACTGTATTTTAGATCTTGTTGGCCCAAAACTTTGCCACTTCCACAATGTTGTCAGTGGCAGCGCAGAGGTCACTTTGACTGCATGTTTTGGGACACATAGGGTAGGATAGGAGGCGGAGCATGGTTTGCGACATAGCTTCACAACCACTCCCTACTGGCGCATCTCCCTGCAGGGTGTAAACCTACATGATCCACACGGAAGTCCCTGAACCGTCTCCGGACACAAGTGGGAAGATGTACCTCTAACCTGGTAAAGTGAGGCTACCTCGGTGGAATGTTTCCTGAAAAGTTTGTAAAATAGCATTTGCATTTCCTCTTGCAACTTCTTGGGGTGACTGTATGATATTCATTGATATTGCTACCTACCCTCTAACTGAATGTCTCCATGGTCAACTGCAATATTGTAAAGGACTGCTCTAGGCACTATGGTTGTTGCATGTAAAAGACATTGAAAGCGTTGTTTCCACAGCCCAAAGCAGCAGCGTCCCACAGTAATTCTTGTTGCTATTCCTCATATCCAAGACAAACTTACGAATCTGCAGAAAATGCATTTTACAGGGAATGATAAGTTTTTTTAGTAACAGGTACCTATACCTAGGTATATAGGTACCTAGGTATATAGGTACCGTGGTACATTTGGTTTTAAAAATACTACTTTTTTAAGATTAAATCTTACCAAACAAACCAAACCAAATGTACCACGGTACTTAGCTGTTACTAAAAAAAAAAATGGTTGCCTGTAAAGTCGGTTTTACGGGCGAAGATTTTACGTGACAACGACCGATCATCCGATCATAGTTGAGTGGGAGAGAGACGCAAGGCATTCGGCGGGCCTCTCTCTCGTTCGGTGACTCATCGTAACGTTACCGAGCGTTACACTTTTTCATAAGTGACTCCCAGTCGCAACCTAATTTAAGACGTTGTCACGTCAAAAAACTTAACATTCCCTGTAAAATGCATTTTCTGAAGATTCGTAAGTTTGCCGTGGATGTGACGAATTATGTCCTTCGTTATATTTTTCCTCGCTTCTATTTTGCATTGTAGTTATATAATAACTAACTAAATTGGTTAAACAGAAGTGCAACATAAATTATATACAACTGCACATGTTACATTTGTAGGTCAAACGTCATTTTCTATCAGCTGGTATAGAGTCGGCCATTTTTTTTCCCTTAAAGTACTGTTATAGTAGGCTTCTGGGTTTCATAACTTTATAGTAGGTTTATAGAACGTTTTAGGGCTAAAATGCGTTTATGAATAACAATTTTTGACAACGAGACATTAGCAAGACTTTAGATGTGCTATAACTTATTATGAATAAGACCGATAATCTTTAACAATTTCGTATGCTTAGATATACTTGATATTTGTACGCCGCGACCGTTAACAGCAAAACATAGAGATCTCTGTACCTACCTATTCTATTTCAAAATCCTAATTTTATACCTATGTAAGTAGGTACCTATAGCAATACTTACCTAAAAAACTGAGTTTGATTTCTTTTACAGGTAACGGCATACAATCGGTTACCGGTGGCAACTTATCTCCAACACCTGAGTACAATGGAAAGAACTTGCTCGTACCGGGCACCGGCAGTGCAACAGATATTAAAATAAGCGTAGTTATATTTCTTCTAAGCATTTTTGTCATAAACATTACATAACTTTTGTTCCATACTTGCCAATTTGTCTTTCACTGAATTACAGTACTTACATTAAATTGTATCTACCTACCCCAATAATGTACAGACGCCAGCACATCAAGTTATTACAATCTGTCAAATTTCTTCAATAGATTTTCAACTTTATCGCTACAATATAAGGTTCAAAGTTTATTGGGAAAATTTGAAAGTTTCGGGTAGCTTGATGTGCTGGCGTCCGTACGTAGTATAATATTAGCCTATAGATACTAGCCTGTCATTCTCACATTTCCCACTCCTCCCCGGCCGTGTCCGATCTCAGACCACAGAGTACTTTTATATCCATCTCTCAGACCCTTAGAGCATTTCTATTACGTCCATGATTTCTATAAGCTCAGACTGGCTCAGACCAAGTATACTGTTCAGATTATTATCGACTGATTCGATGCGTTCATTCATGCATAAAATGTGCCATAACAAATTGAGCCCTACAAGCCTAATCATAGAGGGCAATCCGCAATATATCAATAGTTATCAGTAGGTAATCGTTACCATGACAACTGTGAAGCGTAAATAGTATGAATTATAATAATATTATTTTCGCAGTAACAACAATTTATTTATGTCTTCACAAAATGTGTATGCAATCTAATCAAAAAGTACTCTGTGAATCTAATGATCAAGTGGTTTGAACGTATCTATAAAATTTTGACAGTTTCCCGAGCGCAAAATGTCAGTTTAGAAACGTAATAGGTTATGTTGTCTATATTTAGTAAAAATGTAATTAGTAACTTAAATTAACCGTTTTGTTGGTTTAAAACCAAACATGACAACTTCACCTACCAAAACGAAACAAAAATTGTCACTGCGGAAACGTCTATTTGTTAAAAAATCCCCAAAAGTTGGATGCGTCGTCGATACAGATTCCAACGACGAATTTGCACAGTCTTCATCTCGACCTATCTCTCCCGCTGATCCCTTCTTAGCTGCAAGTGCTTATAGTACGGACCATAGCATAGAAGCCCCAAACCAACGAAACTCCTCAGCAGAACCGCTTTGTAACAACGTAAGTCATGCAGCAACCAATACCCACCATGAAGACGACAGTCATCAGAAGTGTTGTAGAACCTTCTTCAGACGGTCTCGTCCTAAAAGCTTGGTGGATAACCAGAATTCTAAAGATGACGCACGATCCGTGACTGGTAGTCCAGAAAACAATTCCAACAGCGTAAGTGACCAAACAATCTGTTCTCAAACTAAATCAGAAGAATTACCCAAAGCTTCGGTCAAGTTTCCTAAAAGTGAAGATATCAAGAAATGTTTTGAACATTCGGGTTCATTTGAAGGGATCAAATCAACAAAAAGTAAATTATTTGTTAAGAGACTATCAGCTGATCATTTGATATCAAATGAGTCTAAGCCTTTGTACCGGGCATCGTCGCCTGAGAGTGACCGGAGTAGCTCTTTAGATCGGAAAAGAAGGTAAGGTATTTTTGATTTTAATAAAAAGGTTATCTTAATATTTCTTCATAATGGTGCTGGAAACTTTTCTGTTGTATTGTTGTACACTAGGACCAAGTCGTCTATCGCACGGTCATCTTCGCGTGCTGGGAGCACTGACAGCTTAGCTCGTAACTCGCTGCTTGCCGCACAGGTGCTGCGTCTCATACCCACTCAGGAGGCTCGAGAAAGGTTATCTGTTGTCTATGTTTATATTGTTGTATTAGATATTCATAGATTTACATTTTCCTGTAGAGAAAACTAAATATGTAGTACTTAAAATCTCAATTATGCTTAATGATTATGACTACTACAGCTTGGTATTTTAGTTAACAGCCAGAACGTTTGCCTAAAAAATGGCATAGTTAAAAGTCAATTTAACGTTTCATTTCAGGAATTATCTTTACGGGCGTCTAGCATCTCATTCCCTTCTAGGAGCTGCAGAATTAGAACATGTCTTCCCAGATAGAGAAGTAAAAATATTTGTAGGATCATGGAACATGAATGGACAACCACCACCAAAGTAATAAAGTTATATAATATGTTTATACAAAAAAAAAAATTTTAATTTTATTCTTTTTCTATACTTGTACTAATTATTCTATGCAATTCCACAGGGAATTGGCCGATTTCATATTCCCAAATCAAGTGACGCATGTCCCAGACATATTTGCTATAGGCACACAAGAGTCATACTCAGAGCGTACTGAATGGGAGATTACTATCCAAGAAGTATTGGGACCATCGCATCTTTTGTTGCATTCTTATTATTTAGGTTAGTATTTTATTATTAGGTTCTATTTGTAAACTCATTAGTAAATAGTAAATGATAATAGTATTTTTCCATGAAAGATCAATTAAGCATGGTTACAAATGAAATAAATAACTATTTTGTTATTTACATGACTTGTACAAATGAAAAGGAATTGAAACAATGTATTGTTCATAGAAAAAATATAAAAGGGAAAATGACGATGGTAATTTAATGTATGACTAATTGAGCAGAAGAATGTTTGTATATGTGTACTGTCATATCAACTATGGTGGAAACCGTAGTACCTATACTTCATTTATTATTTCATTAGAAAAATAATGTTTATCACCCTTTCTTTATATCAATGTAAATATATAATAAATTATTTCCCAATTACATTTTAAAAATAAGTCTAAAGTGCAGTAACTCCAATAATATTACACAATAACTGTTATTTAATAACTGATATTTTTCCATTATTTTCTAATGCTATAATAAATGCAGGATGGTGTATTCTGATTTATCCATAATTAGTTGAAATATTTTATCCTGATATTCCTTGACTTTTTATCTTAAATATTAATATTTATTTAGAAATTATTTCCTTCTTCTCCAGGAACAATCCACTTAATGATATTTATAAGAAGAGACCTTATTTGGTTTTGCTCTCTCCCTGAGGACGCGAGTTTATCTGTCAGACCTGGTACAGCCTTCCGTACCAAAGGCGCCGTTGCTATATCCTTTGCATTGTTTGGGTCTACATTCTTGTTCGTGACAGCCCATTTGACGGCGCATCAGGAGAAGGTCAAAGAGCGAGTGTCTGATATCAAGAGAATAATTAGGGCCATCGATTTGCCAAAGAATTTGCCTTGCAGGCATAAAAGTAAAGGTATGTTACTGATTTTTTATTAATTCAAAATTATGACTACATTCTGTCTTTTTGTCTATTCTTCCGCCAAAAAAACCCGTTTCTATGGTGCTCATGCTATACGTGCAGTAGGTGATCACTTTTCATGCATGAACTTAAGTCTAGATGCAGATAATATAGGTATGTTATCATTCTGGCACACTTCCAAGTATAGCTTGAAACCATGGAGTAGTAAGCGAATGGTGTGGACTAGCAAATGATACAATATACATAAATATGCTGACATCTCGGACTCAGTTAATCTGAAACACGGTGCTGGTGGATTCAGACAATCTACCTTGGGCTATTGTTATAATCCACTCCAGATACAGTCCACTGTTTCAGTGCTTCTATATCTATTACTACATAGTATCGCGGAATAAAGCTCCATGCATTATTACTCTATGGTTGAAACCCTGAATTTTATTCAGACTAACAAGCTCGAATTCGAATATTAGTAAAATAACTATAGCTATCTTGATTGTTATCTTTAGAAGTCTAGTCTAGTCCAACGTATTGAATTAGGTACTGAATACCTAAATAATAATACAAAGTGTAGGTAAATATATCAATCACTTTCCTTCCGCGAAACATAAGTAAATATTTCTACTGATATGCTATCAATTTCCTTTCTGATATCTTTATTGATACGTAGATGTGTGCTTCGTCATATTGATTTTACATATTTTAAACAATCTTTGACAAAAGGATAGTTTTTAGACTAAATTACAAAGGTAGGTAATTGCTTAGAAAGGCGGCCACTATTTCGTCCCAAAAAAAAAGACAGATTACTTAATAGAAAGATATAAGATTAGACAATGTAGGACTTTAATCCCTAAAATGGGTCAAGATCGATAGATGCCGTATCACCGATCGATCTTGATCCATTTTAAGGGGATTAAAGAAAAGTGTCCGCAACTCAAAGAAAGTGTACGTCAAAGAGTGCAGGTATTTTGCGTAGTAAGATACTGCAGTTTTTCGGACTCACTTTGAAACTTCCGGGTTCTTAGATATTTTTAATGTTTGAAATTGTTTGGCCTCATTCCTACTGGTTCTAAACATCAGAGTAAACAGGTACCTATACCGTGGATACTGTAAATGATTCTGAAGCCCCTGCGTTGAAATTCTTCGTCGGTTATAAAAAGACGTCTAGAGTCACATTTCGTCAGCTATAGGTATTATAAGTTTAGCCAGCCTACTGGGCTGCTACTGGGAACTTTTTATTTATTGGTAAAACCCAAATCGATACCGGGATCGGACTTAGAAGCCCGCGCTTGCGACCACGAATTCACTGGACAGAGGGGCAATTCTCGTAATTTTTAGAACTTTCACAGTCTCAAACTGTCAAAAATACCTCTAGTTTCCCTAGATTTTGGACAAGTTCTTGACATTTTTTTGTCGCCGAGATGAGATTGCGACTAGATTTTGAACGTTGTAAATTACGAGAATTGGCCTTCTGATCGTAAATTATCGAATGTTTTTTTTCCATTTCAGACGTCACCAACAATTTCGACTATGTATTCTGGTGCGGTGATCTAAACTTCAGATTGGGTGAGCCCAGAGCTGCCGTACTGCGGTGGATCGAGCAAACACAAGTACGTGTTTCTTTTACAGGGTTATTGGTAAAACATTAACAACCCCTTAAGAGGTTATTGTAAATTTTACTAAGGGACCAACCCAGAAATCGCGAAAAAAAAATTAGCTGTTCCCTACATTTTGACGAGTTATACGAACATAAATTTAGGGAACAGCTGATTTTTTTTTCGCGATTTCAGGTTTGGTCCCATAGTAAAAGTTGTTCATAATGATGAGTACAATGACCTCTTAAGAGGTTGTTAATGTTTTACCAATAAACCTGTTTATAGTTCTCCAGACCGTATTTCGACCATGGCTGCCAATCTTAACAGAGACCAGCCTTAGCATAGGCGCGGGAGATTTTACAGTGCACAAGTGTGTGACACTGGTGCACGCTTTCTTCCCTCACTGTCATAGTCAGTTATGCCGCTGGTCCTGCGCCTGATCTGTCTCCGGTCGTAATCGGATTATAATAATACCTTAGGTCATGATAAGTGACCCAGTATAAATGTATGCTTTAACGTTATGACGTTCAAAATTGCTTGACTACTAACAATAGGTACAATTTGTACGAATCCACGCTGCTATACAATAAATTACATTTCGGTACGGAAAGCACTGATTCACGTACCTATTACCATCGTAACAAACTAAAGCTCTAAAAATAAACTCAACCACATAGGCACACTGTTATTTTTCGAATTCCAAAGATCTGACGTCACATAGACATTGAAAGTGTTGATACTTGAGATAAATTGTTTCAAAAGTGTCGAGTGCAAACATAGTAATTATTGTAACGAAGTAAAGCATGAATAGAAAAGAAAGGAAGAACCCATAATCACATAATACAAGGTCATATTACATTAACTAGCGAAACTACACAGACGCGATGGGCCTTGCTACATATTATAAAACAAAGTCCCCCGCCGCGTCTATATGTCTGAACGCAATAAACTCAAAAACTACCGAACGGATTTTCATACGGTTTTCACTAATGATCGGAGGAAGGTTTAGGTGTATAATTTACTAGCTTCTGCCCGCGACTTCGTCCGCGTGAAATTTCTTGTTTCCTCGACCCACCCCGTCGCATTGCATAGCCTGCCCGCACTATTACTTTGATTTTGCTTAGGGTTCTTTCTGATTTTTTCTTTTGTGCTCGGCTCCTAAGGGTCCAAGCGTGATGTTCAGTAGCTTTATCCTTCCTCAAGAATTGGGCTATCAAATGCAAAAAGAATTTTTCAAATCGAACTGTTACTTTCAGAGATTAGTATGTTCAAACATACAAACTGTTCAACAAACAAATTCATATAAATCAAAAATTGGTTTTTCAAATTGGCTTAAATATGACGGTGATTGTTGAAGATGTCAGAAAAAATCGTGTCTACTGGGAGCTTTACCGAATAGAATTATATGAAAACAATGTATTAGGGAATTAATACTTTATTTACCTGGATTAACACTTGGGTACCTACTTTTAATCCCGGGAGTACGTTCCCGTGGGATATTGTCCAATATCCACACGGGCGAAGCCGCGCTATAAAGCTAGTCGATATCTAAAGATGGGTTTTATAAACTCAACATTTCAAGTTAGTGCACTACCAGCGGCCGCTCACAACATAATCAGCTTTAGTTACTTTAAATTATGAGTTTGGGAAATCAGTATTATCAAAATTGTTGTGGATACCCATCACGTCTCTGAAGTTTCTTCAGTTAAGGGGCTTACATGACCTAAAGAGCGGTCACTGTCGGACTGCATAGAAAAGAAAGAGAAGCGCGATGACACAAAGCTGGTAATTTTTTGCAAAATATGAAGCAATTATTTAATTACAAAAAATCTATTGTTTGTACTAAAAAAATAAAACACTAGTATTTTAGTATGTTGCTTGTAGAATAATCTGACAAAAAATCAGAATGATTGTATGTATATTAGTATGGTTTTTATTGTAAAAAGAAAGTTTTTAGAGGTATCTTCATATTGTGTTTAGGTCCTGTAAGCCCCTTAATTCAATTTGATCCTGTACAGGGAACCAAAATGCAAATAAAAGGATTAACATGTTCCCTGTTCATATATTTATAGTTCCCGTTACCTCATCACCTGCCGCACGGTTTGTTGCACGCGGATCAGCTGACCGCCGTGCTAGAAGATGGCGCCGCCTTCCGGGACTTTAGGGAAGCTCCCATCACCTTTCCTCCTACTTACAAGGTAATAAGTGATTATAAATATAATAATTAGATTAGTATAACGTTACATTACGTGACAACAACGCAGAACAGACGTCCGGTGTCATATAATAGAGGGAAAAATTATTGCCATCCAGACTTCTGGCTGCTATTGAGAATTCTCTAATGCCAGCAATCCAATAAAACTCGCGCTTGCGCCCACTCGTCATTGTCATGCGTCGGCGCAGATTCGCATTATTGCAATCGATAAGTAAAATTCTATTAGGGATAAGTTCGATAAGTAAAATACATTAATTACGTGAGGAGTTTTTGGCAAGTGTCCTAGTGAGATGTCGTGAGATCTGACTTGCCCCTCCGCTCCCTCCCTAAATACCTCACGTAATTGATGGACGCCCCCTAATAGAATGTTACTTAACGATTGCAATAATGCGCCTTATACCTCGCTACCCCTAGAACAATAAAACGCAGAACGAAGAATAAAGTGTTGTTATTGATATTTCCAGTACGACCCAGGTAGTCAACAGTTCGACACGTCAAGCAAACAAAGAGCGCCGGCTTATACCGACAGAATACTGTACAAAGCAAAATCAATGACCTCTAACTCGTCCTCTGCATTTTCGGGTGAGCTTTTGTCTTATATATTACGTTGTCACTAATCTGAAGACTTTCTTTACATGTTATTCCCGTAGTTTAACAAACACTTCTTCTGTTTAATGTTGATAATAATCCTCATACTTATGACCTGCGGGGTAATTGCGTAACACACAACGATTGCAATTTGGCAATTCGACAACATGCATTGTCAAACATAATAAAATTATAAAGCATTGGATGAGGAATTTCCTGCAAAATCCTTCAATTTGTGAAAGAAAGTGTGTTACGCGTTGGTAATATTTTTTATAGTTTTATTTGATAGTTTACATCGCCATCTAATAGTAAAAAAATATTCAACGCCAGAAAAACAAATGAAAGTACAAAAAAAAAAGTTAAAAACACATCCTCTCACCCCAAACGTATACCGTCTCCGTACCGGCGTGGGTACAAATAGCCAACCGACACGGGCACCGACGCACTTGTTGTGACGTCATCTATACATATAATAAAACAGTAACGAAAGAAAAACTGTACATTGAGAATTTTCGAGAAAAAATAAGTGGCTTTTGTTAGAAAAACATAACTGATGACAAAAAGTGACTTTTTAGAATTTTTGTCTGTTTGTCTGTTTGTCTGTTTGTCTGTGTGTATGGTAAGGCTTCACGCCAAAACTACTGGATAGATTGAATTGAAATTCAGCAAAAATGTTCTTTGTAAACCAAGGAAGGCTTTAGGCTACATATTATCACGCCGTATGTTATGGGAGGTAAGCAATATTGATTTGAAAAGGTTTTGGTTCGTAATTGAATGAACAAAATAATTGAATGCCCAAAATGACATGTTATTTATTTAGTTAATAAAAATTTAACCCTGAAAACATAACAATCACGCTATTTTTATAAAGGAGCGGAGCAGTAATATTATAAATTGCAAGGGAACAGCTATTTCAACAATATGTCAACAGGTAATTTAGCGGTATGGTCAGGCGATCGTTTACCGCACTAATTGGTGCGAGTTCAAATCCCGTATTAAAAAAAAAACTGTTATTGTTTTAAAAAATCGTAAAATTCTTTTTGTTTAGTTTTTGCATTTTTTATGTGCATTAGGAACAATACTGTTATGAAATCTGAGAACTTTACATGTCCTATCTAATTGTATGGGGAGTTTCACACCAATATTAATAAACAGATTGATTGGTGGTACAACAAGCTACACTATCATAAAGTCAAGTCAAACTTTTGGTTCTAAGTTATATCTTACCAAGCGCATTAGTTGTTTGTGGAGTGTCACGCAACAGTGACAAAGGACGCGTGCTTAAAGATTGCTCTTTAATCGTGTGGGATGAATGCACTATGGCGAACAGAAAAGCAGTAGAGGCGGTAAACAGAACTTTGTAGGACATCCGCAGGAACCAGCAAATGATGGGTGGCGTTACAGTTCTGTTAAGCGGCGATTTCCGGCAAACGCTGCCTGTGGTGACGCAAGGAACTAGGGCTGATGAGGTGAATGCTTCGTTGAAATGCTCTTTCTTATGGCCACATATTCATAGGTTGCGTTTAACGATGAATATGAGAGCACAGCTTGGCGGGAATGTACACGCCCAAGAATTTTCTGATCTTTTCTTAAAATTGGGTGAGGGAACGCTACCAGTAGACGGTGGCCAGGTGGTTCTACCTGAGATACTTGGGAGAGTGGTGTCCACCTTAGAAGATTTGATTCGCCTGGTACGGGGACATCAATAGGATACCGCACCAAGATAATTCTTGGGTGTGTGAACGAGTCATTTTAACACCCAGAAACGACCAACCTTCAGCGATCAATGAATGCATTCTCGCGGAAATTGAGGGAAATTAAGTGATCTACACTTCAATAAACACTGTTGTTGACCAAGATGACGCCACACATTACCCCGTAGAATTTCTCAATTCCCTCAGTGCAAGTGGACTACCAGCGCACACCATCAAGCTAAAGGTCGGTGTCCCAATTATGATTCTTCGGAATCTCACTCCGCCGAAACTGTGCAATGGGACCCGGCTCAAAGTCGTCTCGCTGCAGAGAAATATCATTGAGGCGGAAATTCTAACGGGTTGTGGTGTCGGCGAGACAGTCTTTATACCACGTATACCACTGATTCCCCACAATTACCCCTTTTTTTTCGGATGGGAAATCATCAAATGACCCCTCCCGCTTTGGGTGGAGCGGAAGGGAATGTCAGACTCTTACTGACTAAAACCCACCCGTGTTCCTTCCTTAGCCCTTTATGTTCGGGGCCAGCGGTAACCCTTTCGGACAATACCGCTGACCCGGCAGGCTTCGGCCCTCGATGCTGACATCTCTTTGAGGCGCGCGTAGAACACGTACGCGCCGTCCGGCACGGGGTTGGTCCTGATCGGACGGTGAGCTACCCATTACTCTCCGCCCGCAGGCCCGCGCCTACGGTGGCCGGGAGTCGTCCCGTGGCTCCCGACGCCCGGAACGTCTCCCGCGGCGGCTGGGACGGGAGGCTCTCTCCCTCATCCGTCCCGCCACCTCCTTCGCTAGCATGACTGCTTCGCAGAAGGAGGTGACTGCCTCCCACTCCCTCTCGCCCCGGACCAGAGCTTGCACCAGGGCTTGACGCGAGATGTCGCCGCCGCTGCCGATCGCCTCTACGAGGACACGGCGGTACTCCGCCCAAGCGGGGCAAACCTTCACCGTGTGCTCCACCGTGTCCTCTGGGCGATCCTGGCAATGGTGACACCCGGCCACAATAAGACCGAGGGAAAAACAACGAACGTTGTTTACACAGAAGTGTTACAGTAAATTATAACACTTCTGTTATTCGACGTCTCCTAAATTTTCGTATTAACCTGACGTCTCTTACCAGTAAATTAACTACATAACTTTCTAATTTTGAATTTACTAAGCCAAATAGTTTTTGAGGGATCTAAGCTATAGTACAGTATGAGACGCATCTTTTGAGTGTTTCTGTAAATCAGAAAACTATCACTAACTATTATTAAAATTAAAATAATACTTATGCGATACGTGGGCAAAGCCACGGGTACAGCTTTAGTTTATAAAGATTTTTTTAAAAGTTATTTGCAATATTATTGTTAATTCAGTGTACCCTTGGGATCCACTGCGGAATTACGGGAAGAAAAGTTTTTGTTGTATAGGTACTAAGTCTGGGCAACATATATAGGCTATAATTTATTTTGGAAAATGGAACACCTGATGCAGAACCGCAACAGACCAACTTAAGTATAAGAGATATAAAAATGGTGCCATAGCAAAAAATATTCCACGTGAAGAGAATTTTCTGCTGTGAGAATAAATTTGAAGATCTGGAACACCTGTTGTGGAACTCCAAAGCCCAGCGACACTATAACATAATTATAGGAATGACGTCTTAGCAAAAGTTGTTTAGTCTGATGGGCATTTCCTGTTGACTTACAAAAATGAAAGATCTAGAACGTCTCGAATCGTCTCGCGCATCACGCCGTTTTCCCGTCCCCGGGCTCTTAGAATTCTACATCAGACGTTTCAGATCTTCGATTTTGACGACCCCGTTGTCGCTGGCATTAGCAACAGGATTCGCGTACGAAGTCGCGGGCAGAAGCTAGTAGTTCATAACATTGACAACGGACTGAATTCCAAACACTCCTATAAGAGCTCAACTGTCCCTAATGGGACACATTGTTACTTTTTTTCTATTGTTACCGAACTTAATGAGCTTGCATAACAGGCGAGGGGAACACATTTGACATTTATTGTCGTCATGAACTTATACGTCATATTTGCTCTGAGCAATGACAAAGGGAAGTTCCCACAGTATTATTGCACTTTAAAAAAAAAATGACATCCTCAAAAAGAAATTACAATCAAAAATATTGATGGAGTCATAATTCTGAAGTAATACAGTTTATAAAAAAAAAGCCTTATTAAAATCACATGCATATTTTATTACCTTTTGGCATGCTGTTTTACCAGTTCTGTGTTTGTGTATTTGTTACGCTCAAAGGCCGAAAACGCTCACAACGCGTTGTGGTGCTGGAAATTCGTGTTGTGGCTACCATGCTATACGACCACAACGCGTTGTGAAAATGAAGGATAGCCATGACGCGTTCTGAGCACTAGTTGGTAACCATATCACGGCGCACATGTTTTGGGGTTTGTTATGAGCATTGAACCGTCTCAATGAGCGTTTTCGATCTTTGAGCGTAACATATTCATAAATGTGTTTAACATAATGTAGTGAATATACAGGGTGTTATTGAATTAACGCAAAACATCTTAAGGGGTCATTGTACTCATCATTATGAATAACTTTTACTATGGGAACAAACCTGAAATCGCAAAAAAAAATCAGCTGTTCCCTACATTTTGACGAGTTATGAGAACATAAATGTAGGGAACAGCTGATTTTTTTTGCGATTTCAAGTTTCAGTACCAAGATTTCACGCGCGGCACATGCGAACATCGTCTGTATACGGCTAATAGGGTTTAGAAGAAGCTCAGCTTTTAGAGAATCCATAACCATAATCAGCCTATAATGTTCCCACTGCTGGGACACAGGCCTCCTCTCAATGAGAGGGAGTGGGCCGTAATCCACCACGCGGGGGCCCAGTGCGGGTTGGTGGATGTCACATGTCTTCGAATTTTTGGTTCTAGGACATGCCGGTTTCCTCACGATGTTTTCTTTTACCGTTTTGAGAGCAATGGTGATGAAATAACTTACACAAAGTAAAGCGCCTGTCTGGGTTCGAACCTACGACATACAACTCGTAAGTCGTGTCCGTGACCACTGGTCCACCACTGCTCTCAGCTGCTCTTTAGAGAATCGTCTCTATTACTCGTATGTGATGTGTACCTACGTCATTGACTGAATGCTCACGGCAACGATCGAGCGGCAGTTATCACAAAAACATATACATTTTCATACTTAATTCTAAGTTCCCTCCAACATTTTAAATACATCACTCTCTGATTTTCACACCTAAGTTGTTGCAGGGCTGCGTCGCATCAGTTCGGTGCCGGTCACTTCGGGACTCAAATGTTTAGCTTACAACTCGGTTCAATCTGTTTGTACAAGCGACCACAAGCCAGTGTGGGGATTGTTCTCGACCATGCTGCGACCAGGAACTGACGTGTAAGAATACCAAAATGTTACACATCACTACGCCATTCATTCATACTATGACGGTCCGATTTGGCACAAGATTTGAATGTATTGAATGCTACAGTGTTATTTATGTTATAAGAAGGAAGTCTCGATGGGTAGAGTATTTCAGTTATGGGTAATGGTGATGAAAACCACATTTCACGTAGTCAATCGTTTGTAGAAAAGTGGTTTATTTTATCTATCACATTGTACTTTGGCCAAATATTTTACTTCCCGTTTAGGCATAACCAGCCTATAGCGTTCCCACTGCTGGGACACAGGCCTCCTCTCTGTGGGAGGAGACCCGTGTTTCAGCAGTGGGTACGTTATAACCACCGTAACCCACCCCGCGAGCCCAGTGCTGGTTGGTAGATGTCATGTCTTCAAAATTTTGTTCCCATATAATTCATAATTTTCAAATACTTTGCCGATTTATGGCTCTGATTTTTCAATCGACAGATAATTTTTATTCATGGAATAAAATTGACGTCTGACAGATTTTGTATGGAAGAATTACTGTCAAAAATTCAAAATTATTCCTCTGATAAAATTATCTGGCGTTGGAAAAATCAGCCCATACTGAAATAAATAAATGTAATATTCCTAATATGTATTTATTTATCACAAACACTGCTATCATTACAGAAAATTCCTAATGCGGTAGCGTGGTCCTTAATTAAATTATCTTACTAAGTACCTTAAATAACATAGCACATATAACATTATTTTTACAATACATTTTTATATTTTGTTACAGTGTACCCTTAGCTGCGGGTTTGTTCAATCGTGAAGTCTATCTCGAAGGTATCAAGCGTCGGAGAGCGCTGCTGGACCACGCGCCCGGCACCTCCGCGGTATGTAACGTTCAATAGCATTCACTCAAGTAACTCCACAGTTACCGCAATATTTTGTTCTCATCTCGATACAAAATGTCCAAAATATCAGAAACCCAATGTATTACAAAATGTACGTAGAACGTATACTCAATGAAATGCGTAACTATATCACGCACTAGTTTATTTTAGATTGTCTTTATCTTGACCAAATGGCCATTTAAGCCATTGTAACAAAAAGTATTGCGTTTGCCAAAGAGGTTTATATTTTTGTTGTTATATTTATTGATTTACACTTTTCAAAATGTTTTATTTTTATTAATTATTTATTACGTCCTTCCTAAGTTAGACTAAGTGGACAGGAGTGCAATGTTACAAACGACGATTTACATAATTATTATTAGTTATTAAATTACGATTAATTTAGTTTATTTTTGTGATGTGCTCATTCTGAAAACATAAAAGACAAATCTAGTCAGTACAATGAACTTCAGCAGTATTCCTAACAATAATAGTTATTTATGTGAAAATAACAAACTAATATAATTTAAATATTTGTAATTTCCACGTAGCTCTAAATTGTTTAGCATATATTCTATTCTTCAAATAATAATGATTGTGCTTTAAACAAATGAATATACTTTCGCTATAGCTTAGCAATAAAATCTATGTAAAATATTATTTCAATGTGTATTAGGTACCTACCTATATTTCCAAATCCTGTTTAGAAAAATGAGCTTTTATGATTATCATTAACGTAATAGGTACGTATCGTGGAGTTTCTAAAACAGTACTTAATTAAAATATTTCCTGCCTTATATCACTGTGGTATACCGTCGAATTAAATGTTAAGAACATTTCAAAGAGTTGATAAAACTATGTTAATTAGGTGCTGTGATTAGTATTCGTCTAGTATGATGTCCATTCCAGTTACCATTGTAGTGTCGACAATCTAGAACATTTTGTATATCTATAGTTATATAGTGATCGGAGATCTCACTACAGACAAAGGTATAGTCTCGTCTTCAAGGACTATTATCGCACAAATGAGGCGCAATGTTACGTCCAACATTTCGTCCTTCGATTTGTATTTGATAACTGAGAAGTAACGGGATTGCCGTTATTTAAGTATTGAATTCATATATCAATATAGAAAATAGCAACTCCTAAGAATGTACGTATCCTACATTCGTTAATTTAAAAGCCGAGAATCGGATATTAAATTAACTTTAAATAAATGTTCGATATCATTTGTTAAGTAAACTATTTGTGGTAATCATGTAATTAAGGTTTGTTGTTTATAAATTATGAGTACTAGAAAATTGTAGGTCTCTTTGGGTGCCAGTCTAAGATACTGCCAAACCTGTATCGTATATTTCGTATTATTACAAAATACTTACCGACCAATAATAAATATTCGTGTTTTTAATGAAAACTATAATAAAACGTCCTGATCTTAGATCGGTGTGACAAACAAAAAAATACTTAGAATGTTGTAGCAGATTTGATGTTATATGTAGGTATGTGGGATTTAAAAGTGGATGTTTAAAAGTATTTTTTCATAACTTTTCGACAGTTAGTCTGATAGATGAAGATAAAAATTCGACTGTAGTAGGCCTAGACGTAGAATTTGTATTATCAATTGTCTGACTGTCTAGGTGAACCGACATCCATATTATTATTATTATAAGGACGCCAAGCATCAAGTCGTTGGCACTTTCGATCGAAGAAATTTCTCAGTATTGAACCAATGCTATAACAGCATTCAAAAGCTCAAGTCCATTTCAAATTGATAAATATTATTGCGACTCGTCACCCCAGTGCGCTAAGGCGAAAGCGTTAGGGTAGCCGTAAAATTCAAATTTTCTTACTTTTTTTGCAGGTTAGTATCAAGTTGTATGTTGATCTAAATATGATTCGCCGCCGTATCAATTATTTATATTTATAAAAATCAACAATACAACTCTCAAAGTTCATATTTATTTATTTATATATACTTTATTGTACACCAGAAAATACATAAGAAAAAATATACGATTAATACAAAACATACAATGGGCGGCCTTATCGTATTATATATTCATATTACCCTATTGAATGACTATTTCATGAAATCGTGACTTTTGAGGCCAATTCTAACTCAAGGAGTTGTATTTCCGATTCTAATGATTATAATTATGTAAAGTCATATTTGTAACGGTCGCGAATCTATTGTAATCAACATAAAATCTGACACTGACCTGCAAATTGCAAAAAACATAAGTAAGCTTGAATTTTGCGGGCTACCGTAGCGCTTCCCCCTTAAATTGAACTTTTAAATTAATTATTAGACCAGTGAAAATTCCATAAATTCATTCTAAGTAAATCAGTCTGTCTTCCATAATGTGTACGTAACATATTGATATATAATTTAAATCAGGATCTTTACCTGTAATCTAGGCGCCAATATACTTCACCATATTATAGGAACTGTAACTGTGCAGTCACAAACGTAATACTAAATATCGCGCGAACTATTTCACTTCCTTCCATGAAGGGATCCAATTGACAATATTATAATTGTGATTGTGACTGTACGTTTCGTATTTTTGTGTATCATTCATAATGTAAACTTTTTTATCATTATTAAAATATTTTATTAATTTAATATTAGTACCAGCTTTTCGCAACATATAACACTTATTTTAGCTTCAATGCTGTAGTAAATTAAAATTAATGTCGCACAAAGAAAAACATCACATTTTTTTCCGTTTCCAGTCCTTCATTTAATATACACAAATGTAGCTATAGTACGAGGCTGGTTAATACTTGATGTTCGATAAATAAAAGTACAATGTTTTATAAGGATTTTATATCTACATACATAATATTATTTTTCTGATATACACGTTTGGTCTACACAAAATGTGGGTACGTAAAATCGTGATAAAAATCTCATATCCTAAACATTGTTGTATACGACCGTGCCTACTTGTAGTGCATGTATATCAAATGTGTATAGGAGACAAACAGAGATGGTATATTGCTAACAATTTTTATTTTATACAAGGATTTTTTCTGTATATGCCGTTTGCGCTAAGTTTTCCGTTGACGATGTGACGTCACTCCAAATATCGAGAAAGCGGAAAAAATGTTGAGGTGCCGAATAAGTGATAATCACACACGCTTGCGTTTGCGTTGCTTACGTGACTTAGCGGTGCGGTAGGCTGGTTGGAGGGGGGGACGCGCATTCCACGGACCGGCAAGCTTAGCGCGAACGGGTAGTAATAGTAAATAGCTGAACAATTTAGTCATAATGTTGTATTACTTTGGATAGGTCCTGAGTGGGGAGGTGACTGCGACAGAATATTTACAAGAAAGAATTCTCAATCATACTGTTATATGCGACCTCTTAAATATAAGGTGAATATAGGGCTCCATTTTAATGCCTATAAAAATACCAAATATATTTTTTTATTTTATAAAATCTTGCTTATGATTGCTGACTGGTTAAACATAGTTAAGTATACATACAGTATTATGCCTATTCGCTGACGCAATAGTAAGTAGATTTTTGTCGCAGTTATCTAGTTTTTAGTGATAATTGGTTATGATTTTCATTCAATGAAATAAATGTATTGTCATTATTGTGAATTATATTGCTAGTCCATATTTTATAGATAGACTAAGTTATAACTTACTTAAGTCGAAAAAAATGTTAAGTATGCTAAATATAGTTAACTTCCTCGCTAATTCTAGTTTAATTTACCTCGAAAAATTCCTTAGAAAACATAAAATATTGGTGACTACCTTTTAAATTTATTTATCGACCATAAATAGTCATAAGGACGATAATAATTTTAGCTGGAACAGCTGTGATTTGCATAAGCTGTGCATTTACTTCTATCTTATCTATTATGTCACATTACTAAGCAACGCATAGTAAAGCAAATAGGAGATATAGCATAATAATAATAATAACCCAGCCTATAATGTTCCCACTGCTGGGACACAGGCCTCCTCTCTTCGAGAGGGAGTGGGCTATAATCTACCACGCGGGCCCAATGTGGGTTGGTAGATGTCACATGTCTTCGAATTTTTGGTTCTAGGACATACCGGTTTCCTCACGATGTTTTCCTTCACCGTTTTGAGAGCAGTAGTGATGAAATTATTTACACAGAGTAAAGCGCCTGTCTGTGGGTTCGAACCCACGACCGACAACTCGTAAGTCGGGGCCGTTACCACTGGGCCACCACTGCTCACGATTATAGGCAGACAGAATATTATATGACCACAAAAGAAAAAGAAAAACAATGGTTCAAAAAAACTTATTCCGAACTCAGACCAAATAAAAAGTCAAGACATCGCGCTGCGAACAATACAGTGAAGCATGCAAAAACTACACCTCCGCTCTGTGCATACACGCTCACGCACACATTTACAATCAAACTACACCTCACTATGTGCACACATGTTTAAGAAAGCGACTTCACTTTACTGTTGTCTTGGTTTTTTATTTGGTCTGAGATTCCGAAGTCTGAATAAAAGGTGAAGCTACATTTTAATCCACATTAGTTGCTGAACCCTGAACGTTGTTGTAATGCCATTCTACACAGGCGGACCCCTTGACACCATTCACTTCGACACTGCACCACCGCTCGTAAAACTTCGCTTCTCTTCCCTTACCAATGTAGAATGTATCTTCACTGTCCACTAGCACTTGAACTGCATATGAGTCGTGTCCTGTACGTACAGATATAATCTTTAGTAAGTAAGAATTTCTCATGACGCAATCTATATGTTTAAAAAAAATATATTGATGAAAAGATTTTACAATCTCGGATCTAAGCCAATGAAGTCTAGGAATAAATAATAGTAATGTAATATACATATAAATAACTACTTTTTTTAATTAGTCACTGTAATTTTCAATGTTTTTCCTCTTAATTGGAACACTGCCCCTTTATTATTACCGACTTGCAGGACGGAGAAAGGCAGACAGCGTCAGTTGTCTCTTTCTAGTAAGTGGTTAATTTTGTGAGGCTAACGCTCAGTTAATTCTGTGTTTATGGTTTCAACCATAATTAAGTTTCAGTTTACTGGGATCGACGATACAGGTCGACTGTTACTTAATTGTGGGTACTCTTGAACACTGAACCACTAATCTTGGAAGCATTAGTTTTATTATGTAACTAGATTTTTTAAGACTGAAATAAGATGAAATTAACGTAACTGCCCTTACCAGCTTCGAAAGTGAACCCATAGTCTTTGGGTAAGATCTGGTGTTCTCCATGTTGGTACAACTGGAAGTCACTGGAATCTACTGGTAGAACTGCTTGGTCTGATTGTCGGCAAACGTAGCCGATGGTGAGGCTGAAACAAAGCGGTTATTTAAAATAGATAGCTAAAAAAAATGGTTACTTTCGAAATTCCGCCACCATTCCTTTGGTCTACCCGGACCATTGCTAAGTACCGACGCAGTTTTCAATATTATTTCAACTACCGCAAGGTTGGTATTTGTTTGTCAGTGAAGACCGCGCTTCACCAGTTCTGCGCCTGTCATATGACTTAATAGTTATAATATTGGATACTTACTGCGACAAAACTACAGGTTGACACACTGAGCCGATGGCCATGCAATCTCCGTTTTCCAAGAAGATAAAATGATATACATAACGATGGAAAGTCCGCCAGTCTCGGAACGGACCTGTAAGCAGCAGAAACATGCAAATAATGTGGGAGCGAACCAACAGGGTTATTATACAGGGTGGCACAGACATCGACGCACAACCTGTTACTATGGATTCAACATTATGATTTCAATTGTTGGACGGTTATTTAAAAAAAAAATGATGTTCCTTACATTTTGACTGCAAAGGTATTGCACTTTTCTATGAAACAGCAGATTTTTATTTTGATACATAATCAGCCTATAACGTTCCAACTGCTGGGACACAGGCCTCCTCTTAGTGAGAGGGAGTGGGCCGTAATCCCCCACGCGGGCCAGAGCGGGTTGGTAGATGTCACCGTCTTCGATTTTTTGGTTCTAGCACATGCCAGTTTCCTCACGATGTTTTACTTCACCGTTTTGAGAGCAGTGGTGATGGAATAATTTACACAAAGTAAAGCGCCTGTCTGGTTCGAACCTACGACCTCTCGTAAGTCGCGGCCGGTCGTCGGTGCGGTCATTATCATTTATCATGGTTACAGTTTGCAGTCGATGTCCCTGCCAGCCTGTATACAGGATGATCCGTTGAATGAGTCAGTATGGACAAAGCTTGGTCTTTTTGTAGGAAGAGTATTTTTTTCGAAGGAATATAAAAATATTATAATAACTCCAGTATTTTAATAACGTAAGTAATAACCGGAGTTCTCAGATTCTAAGACTTACCGAAACTGTGATCCCTGACGCATGGCATGTCGATGACGTGTTGTTTGCCGTCGATTGTGACCGTGCCCTTCAGGGCACCCATTTGCTCATAATGCGTTTGATGTAATCTGAAAATTACAAATAGGCACAACCTACATTGGTATAGGTCAATTACAAATAGGCACAACCTACATTGGTATAGGTCAATTACAAATAGGCACAACCTACATTGGTATAGGTCAATTACAAATAGGCACAACCTACATTGGTATAGGTCAATTACAAATAGGCACAACCTACATTGGTATAGGTCAATTACAAATAGGCACAACCTACATTGGTATAGGTCAATTACAAATAGGCACAACCTACATTGGTATAGGTCAATTACAAATAGGCACAACCTTCATTGGTATAGGTCAATTACAAATAGGCACAACCTACATTGGTATAGGTCAATTACAAATAGGCACAACCTACATTGGTTAAGGTAAATTACAAATAGGCACAACCTACATTGGTATAGGTAGGCCTAGGCACTAAACGGGTTGTTATGTCGAACCGAAAATAGTTTGATGGTATGTAAATGTGCTGCTTCAGAAGGAAACATCGTCGATTTGAATAATTTCGATTTGGAATCAAATTCGCGTGCGTTATTTTGCTAATACTTACAAAATGATTTTTTTTTTATATTTTATTGATAATATTTTTATATTGACCAAACTACATGAATATATGGACAAGTAAGACAAGTGTGAAGCCAACAAATGACAATTGTTATTATGTCCTAAGGTCGTATCGAAAATGTGTGGCACCATGGTTTGGATACGGCCATTTTCCACACTATCGATCATTAGCCAGTGAATGACCTACATGTTAATAAGAAGTTCTTACTTTTTAAGTAACTTGAAGTAGTTTTTCGACCATTTATGCCTAGCCAGGTCCCTGGCCAAAGACTTAGGCGACATCTGTGTGTCATAATTGAAAGGTGAGAACACAGCGCTCCATGTTAGTTCCGCTTCCACTTGCACTGTTTTCTCCTTATCATTTCTGGGTCTGAAATAATAATTATTCTTTATTTAGTACCTCAGTAGCAGACCGGAGTCTGAATTTGTGCCCGGTTTATGGCAATAGGCTCGCCCCTATGGGATTTAACATAACTGGCGAAATGCGGGTGAACAAAAGGGTACACCTTCTGCCTGACCCTTCACGGATTACAGGCGTAATGTTATGTTAATTGTTAGTTAGTACAACCAACTTTGTATTGTTGTACCTAGATACATAAATATACAGGGTCAAATAATTTTAACTGGCGAAAGTTCACAGACGATGAGTCGATATCCTGCCGACAAACTGTCACGTAGTTTGGCAGGTGTATGATATGTGTTCAACAATATAATATGTATATTTTATAGGTAGGTATATAAAACAGAAAATATAATATTTTCTAAACAGATTATTTCAAATAACCACAACTAATTACGGGGTTGACCCCATATAATCAGCTGTAATGAACTGTAAAATACGACCGCCGGCGTAATTTGGCGGGCCTGAGTATAGGCTTTGCGAAATTTCGCGCATGTTCTCTCACTCACACTCGCCTCATGCCACCATTTGGTTCCTAAAAACGTTCGTGCGCAGCCTTCTGCGCGAAGTTCAGGCCCGCCAAGTTACGTCGGTCGTATTGTTTGTACCTAATTAATTGCCGTTGCTGGTAGTGTGAACGAAGTTTGGGAATTAAGAATAGGCGAAGAATAAAGAAACAATTGATGGATTGTGCTATAGATATGTTATGGCATTGACGTTATGGGATTGCCAGTACTTGAACCATTGTTGTATGGTTCACATACTGGGCAATCGAAGTATGTAATGTGTTTAGGTATGATCTTTCTCTTCAATATTGTGGTTCTTTTTTTTTTTTTTTCTTTTTTTTTTCAATTTTTTGTAATTTTTGTGATTATGATCTTGTGTTGGTCGAAATAAACGATTATTATTATTATTATTACCCTTTGGAATGGATAACTAGCTTCAATTTTCTGATCGACCTACTCCTTGACAATTCAGAAGTGTCTGTAAATGGTTTACCTAATTAAAATAAATGCTTTGTATTTCAATTACTTAAACCATTTGAAGGCGACAGTTTGAAGTGGGTAACTAACTTGCTAATAAAGATGAATGGAAGCAGAAGACATCCTATGTCGACCAGTGGCGAAGCTACGTGACCAGGGGCCCTGGTGCAAAAAAAAGTTGGGGCTCTATCTAAATTGGTTAGGTATCATTTCATCATCATCATCATCATTTCAGCCGAAAGACGTCCACTGCTGGACATAGGCCTCTCCCAAGCACCTCCACTTCGACCGGTTCTGCGCTTCTCGCATCCAACGGGTTCCTGCGGCCTTCACAAGGTCGTCGGACCACCTTGTGAAGGCCGCAGGAACCCGTTGGATGCGAATTATTTAATCAAGTCAGAAACATAAATACTTACATTATGAAAATAGTTTAGGGTGTATGAGTACCGTAACAATATTTTGTAGAAGACGTCAAGAATATGGAATTTTGTCAAAAAACGGAATGCAGTTCATTACTAATATTTCAATAGAGTAAGCTAGGAGGTCGCATAACCAGCCGATAGGTTGAAGTGGCTAAACACAAGACTTGAACTTACACAACACAACAGAAATAATTTATTACATTTATGTTCTGAAGGTGGACGAAATTTTTTGCTAGGTCAGTTCGCGAGGTTTGCTGGCCAGGGACCGAGGGGCCACCTGACCTTGGGGGCCCCGGTGCACGGCACCGCCTAGCCCTCCGATAGCTACGCCACTGATATCGACCCCAAATAAGTTGGATAAAGACAGGATGTTGATGACAATGGGAAGATTTTGTTCCACAGCGGGGGAATTATATATTTAATACATTATTTCAATGCTAGTACGCATAAAGGCTCCTACAAACAGGCGCGACACGCGACGCGAATCGCGCGCGACACAAAGACACCGCTCGTTGCGCGACTTGCGGTGTGTTTGTGTCGCGCGCGATTCGCGTCGCGTGTCGCGCCTGTTTGTAGGAGCCTTATTAGTAGTTTTTACCGATACCTACCAAAATAAAGGCACACAGCTACACACCTGCGTAGTTACTTATCTACCTACTTACCTAATGATGGATTATTGAATGAGTTATTATTTTAATTTTTTTTTATCTTGCTGAGTACTACTCACTTCATTTCGCCTGTGTAAGTTAGTTTCCAAGTGCGCATAGGTATGAAGTTGACGATTTCAAGACCTTTTATTCTATACAAGCCCTCTTCGATCGTCACTTGTTCTTGGTATGTGTCTGGTAACTCAGGAGACAGAAGGAGATCTTCACCCTTGACCTGAAAAAAATATAGTTTACCTACCAGTAGTTTATATTTTGCTAGCTGTAGCTCCTACTTAATGATTAGCCAGTGATTACAAGCAACGCTTCTGAAGGAAGGGTTCCGGGTTAGATCGCCGGGTCGGGCAAAGTAGTAGGTAGGTACCTATTGGGTTTAATCACTAGAAAATAATCAGTAGCAGCCCAGACCCTTGAATTGTGCTCAGTTAATAGCGATAGGTGCATGGGCCTTACAACTGGCGAAATGTGGGCATTATACCTACTATAGGTACCTACATCTCTGTCTATTTCTTCGGGAGACGCAGTCGTGATGTTAAGTAGGTACCTATATTTTTTATATTAAGTACTTAGGTATATACCATACCAACCTTCAAGTACAAGAAAGCATCAACAACATTCTTAGGTCTCCTTGCAATCCCACAGATAACAGCATCACCCTCCTTATTATTTCCATTGAAATATAACGCGTCGATTGACTAAAACATAGATAATTATTTATTAATGAACTTTGTTCCAGTATTGTGCAATATCAAAGTAATTAATAACGTAATATATGGTGGTTATCTACTAATTTCAGTTTTTACATTTTACGAACGCGTGTCAATCTTCGCAATTTGTACCTAAACACAATGACATAAGAGTTACATGAACCGCGCTCGTGGATTGCAAGGACTTTACCTGTGGATGATCATCGAGATAATACTTCTTTTCCAGCGCCTCATCTTGTTTATGCACGTGTTGGGTGCCGTCACTGCTTTTACCCGATTCGACGGTGTATAAGCGATATAGGTGATTGAAAAGCTAAAGTAAATAAAAAACGTTTAAAATATATTTTGGTGTGATATAATCAGTTAGGCTTATAATCAGGACACCATAGTGGCGCAACCATGGTCGCACTCTCTAGTTTATAATAGTAGTCTATGGTATGGTCGCACTGCCAGCAAAATATACACAGATTTAAGGCTCCTACAAACGGGCGCGACACGCGACGCGAATCGCGCGCGACACAAAGACACCGCAAGTCGCGCAACGAGCGGTGCCTCTCCGTCGCGCGCGATTCGGGTCGCGTGTTGCGCCTGTTTGTAGGAGCCACAGAGTACATTATAGTATACTAATTTATATTATTATAATCTTTGGAATTGATCAATAATATTGTCACAAATTATAATAAAATCTACTATTTTAGTAGCAATCAGCCTCACAAAATTGTCATTGTTAGATTTCTTGTAGTGCCATCTGTTGGAATTTTCGTGAACATTAGTGCAGAGCCGCCATCTGTTTTCCCTAGTTATTATCTTATCCATCTACGTCACGATATAATCCGACAAAATAAAAAAAACACCTATCAACTTGTTCGCTTAAGGAATATTACATACGTCGTGATTTAGTATCATTGTAACCACTGCTGTCCTCAGTTTTTTGTACTAAGATTGAACCGCCTGGTAGGAGCCTTTATGATAATATGGCTATGGTGGGTAGCGTCTAATCGGTTGCGCAACCAACCATTACCTATATTGTTTGGAAGTGCGACAATTGTTGCGCCGCCACATGATGTTCTAATGATAGTGCCCTTAGGGCTGATTTTTCAATCATCTGATAACCTTTGATTATATTATAATGTCATGATAACTTTATTCGAGGAATAATTTTGAAATAAGATAATTCACACAAAAACTGTCAAATGTCAATTTTATTCCTGGAATACTTAAGTTATCTGGCGATGGAAAAATCAGCCCTTGGTCAAATATTCAGTTTTCGGCATGATGCCAACTAGTTACCTATTGTTCCAAGTGTCTTGTTCCTGACCTTTTAGTGTTAACACCAACCATATCAGAAAAAATAATGCTCTCCAAGTTATATTCAGGGCAGAAGCAGCTAGAGCATCGGTAGGTAGGTACAATATCCTTTATTACTTAGGTGTGTAACCATTGTAACAAATTTCCCTACACTATTATCAAATCACATCCTACCACTTCTATAAAAATAATTTAACATACCTGTTTAATTCTTAAAATCGTGTACATGAAAAGAAACTTGATCCAGTAGAACTTATCCTTCTGTTGATAAACACCAAATATCGCTGGCTTCCTTGGTTTATTTAGTATCCTAAAAAACACCACCAGTCCTACAGGAATAAGCAGAGGTAATAGACAGGAACACAACATTTTTTCTGATGAAATTAAACTTCAGGATTAACTGTTCGCGATTACTACAAGCAACTAAATGTTTTTTTCTAATTAATCTATTGCCTACCGTCTGGCTACCTATCTTATCTGTTACCTACCGATAATTATGGGATTCGGAACCAAATATAGGATTTTAATAAAAATTAGTCATACCTATAAATTAAGCGATCTCTGATAATAAAAATAAGTAGGTAGCTACTGCACTTACTTTGAAATGAAATTGTTTAGGCTCAATTTACACCGCCGCGGAATGGAATGGAAGCGAATTTTTTTTGTACAAAGCATTTATGTCAATAGTGTAACGTAAATACAAATTAGATACACCCATTACGCACAGGTCACGCATCTACTGGAGAATTATCGCGCATTCTCGGGAATTCCCGCAGTAACAAGCTCGTATCTAGTTTGTAGTTAGACAATTGACATAAAGTTCATTTTGCTATTACGAAAACTCGATTCCTCTCCGTTCCGCGGCGGTGTAAATTGAGCGTTATTCTGCAAATAGGATATCAGAATCACTTTTACACGTAGGTACCTATTCACATCATCACCTGCCTAGAGTGCCTAGCCTTTTCCGGGGAGCGGATACGGAGCCTGCGGTGCCTGGTGTACAGGTATCGGGCGCGTCCTGGCCGGACTCGGGGTATTGCCACGTTGCAAATCTCGGACATGGCCTCCCGGAACCACTTCGCCTCATCGGCAGGCCTGTCCGGTGATGACACCCAGGCCTGCACGATCGAGGCTTCCAGGGGTCCAGCTGCTTCAGCGCCCACGCCGGACCACTCGGGGCCTGTTCGATCAGCGAGAGGTCTGGGCGGAGACATCGAACCGGATATTCCGATGGTCGTAGTAGGTCTCCACCTCCTCTAAGAAGCGCCAGTCAATGAATGAGGCGGCGGTGGAAGAAAGGCCGAAGCCAAACACATTTAATTATTTACCTTAATCTCTTAGGCCGAAACCAAATCCGAAACAAACTCAAGAGGAGGACCGTGAATATCTGATTAGTTAACAATAAATTATTATTAGTAATTTTCCTTTACTTAATTGCCTTCAGCATACAATTTTGTTTTTTAATAAAGAAGGATTTAATAGATAAATGAAAACAAAAATGTGGAGTTAAGTATTTATTCCAAACTTATTTTAAAATAAACTGCTTTAAAATAAAATGCACAATAACATAGTAAATTAAGATTGCTTCTAGATTTCCGTTTAGAAAATGACAGTCGACATTTTAATGAAACAAATTATTATAGTAGGTTTTGCTAGTACTATATTAATTTCACACGGTGAAATATACTCCAGACATTTTGTAGTCTTATGATAACATTCAAATACGTTGACAAAGGTTTGAAAAAAGGATATAAATTAATTTATTATTATTATTCTGCCGTCGCCAGAAGATGTTTGTGCACACACTCCTCTTTGTTGATGAGATGCGTCGTCTTGTTCACGAGCTGCATCAATGTGTTGAGGTTGTTCGACCATTCGTTGAGGCGGTCTGACGCGTCCATGTTCAAACTGGAATTAAAAATAATTATAATCATACTACAAGTTGGGAATTTTTTATATCGACTACAATAGGGCAGTTGGCCACCGGCCAGCGAGGAAGCGACTATCGACTATTTTCTCGCTCAAGAACCGTACAATAGATATACATTCCGTGTAAACAAAAGAGATGGACATATTAATATTTGATCGCTGACTATTCACACTGCCGGCGAGGACTCGGTCCACTGATTTATCGCTGAGCGACAAGAGCTATCAAAGATAATACTCGCTCAGCGATGCTCGCTTGGCGGTCAGAGCTCACGCCGAGACACCAACCAGACAAACCCCTGTGGGACTAACCGTCCCGAGCGAGTGGTGAGAGTAATCGCCCGCCGCACTCGGACACTCGCTGATAGCCCAGCGACAAAACTATCGGAACTACACACTCGCTGCTCGCTACTCGCAAACTCGTTTTCAGTTGCTAGTTCTACTCGCTACTCGTTCATCGCCGGCGGTGGGACAACTGCCTAATCCATACAAATAAATAAAATTAAAGTGTCTCTTTGTAATGTCTAAATAACAGATTTTTACTACATGCATGTGACAGTACATACAGTACATAAAACAAAAAACAATGTTTTAAATTTTTATCTGTCTGTTCCGGCTAATCTCCGAAACACATAGTTGATGTTATTAGTTAGAGTAACATAAGCTACTTTTATTTTAGAAAAAGAATTAGGAACTTTTCTTTTTCGCTCAAAAAAATTAAAACCCATGAAATCCAATTTGTTTTCCGACAAGCACGCGAACGAATTCGCGGGCACAACTAGTTGTTAATATAAAATGCATGTCGTATGGTTTTCGGCAAAGAGTTAGGTCTCGTGCCACAAACCGATTAATCAATAAAGGTAGATAGCTACCTATATTTCTATGCACTAATAACAACAAACAAAGTTCCCAGATTTGTCTATAAGTGATGTATTTCACAAGCTCACATTAATCATTGTAATGGAAATCTTATATTAAAGTTCATAAAAGTTTCTCGACACGCGTTCGTGATTTGCATCATTAAGAGTAAACTAGTCGCGAGGTCGAACTCACTGGTTGCCATGGCCAAAAAGCACGCTGTCTCACCTGGCTTCGTGTCCGACAGAGCTAGTATCAATCAGTGATGAGCAGTTAGTCGTTAGTCTACACGCACAAAGTCTAGTTCTCACGCACAGAAACACCGTTCCAAAGTGATAGGCGCGTAAAAAAATTCGAAAAGTGCTATGGAAAATCGAGTTTTATGCAAAAACCACTGCATAAATCAATTACAAATAAAATTGATTGAACTCTTCGATAACTGAGCTTTGTCGGTAAGGACTTGGTTTTGAAGATTTTACAGATCTTTTATTGCTTATTTACAACCAGTTACGTTAAGAATAGCAAGTAAAACGAATCTTTGTTGGCTCATAACTTTTTTATGGCTTTTTAGGGTTCCGTACCCAAAGGGTAAAAACGGGACCCTATTACTAAGACTTCGCTGTCTGTCCGTCTGTCCGTCCGTCTGTCTGTCATCATCTCAAGAACCGCGATAGCTAGACAGTTGAAAGTTTCACAAATTATGTATTTCTGTTGCCGCTATAACAACAAATACTAAAAACAAAAATAAATATTTAAGGGGGGCTCCCATACAACAAACGCGATTTTTTTGCCCTTTTTTGCTCGATATCAATAATGGCAACAGGTAGGCACTTGAAATATTCACAAAATACTGTTGTATTTTTACTTTAATAATTAATAATAAAATTTAAATTAAATAAATATTTAAGGGGGCTATCATAAAACAAACGTGTTTTTTTCGGCGTTTTTGCCTTGTGGTACGGAACCCTTCGTGTGCGAGTCCGACTCGCACTTGGCCAGTTTTTATTTTACTATTCTGTTTCCGTACAGACAAAATTAATAATAAGTGAAAACGATATCATGTTTAACTTTGGATGCACAATGTCTAACAGTGGAGTGATACTCTCCCGAGGTTTGTATGGAAAAAATATCGACTAGTGGCACCTTAATTCTCTTGCACTGTCCTAATTTATTTGGAGTCGGCGCAACATATGGTTTTTTCTTTCTTTCTACTAGTCGTCATGTCGGTAGTCACCCCCTTGCAAGCCATATCATCTTTTGCACAGTCTAGCCATCGATTCTTTGGTCTTTTTCCCTACACTTATAGCCATAAACATTCATACTAGAAGCTTTCCTCGCGAGCTCGACATTTTACTCATTTTTGCAACGTCTAATATTATTATTACATAAATTGCTACCTGCCGTTATGTAGTGGTCTAGTTAATACTCTGTATACAGACGTGATGGGCTAGGTATCTGTTGATAAAACACAAAGTGAAGTTTTGCCTTGTAGCAGTCTTTACCTGAAATGAACTACGCCTGCAGGACGGTCGATTTTGGCGCGAACTACGCTGCTAACGACGAGCTGGCTGAGCGCCTCTTCCGTCTCGGTCTCGCTCAGTCCAAGCAGTTCACTCATTCGCTTCACAGTAATGCGAGTGTAGTACATCGACATAATACGGATATTCTGCAAAAGAAGGTAAGGTTAGATAAGCCTTTTTTTTTTTTCGCTGACAAATGACAGTATACCCACTAAAACTCAGCGGTGTTCCCTCATCGCCTTGATGGGGAGGTCATGGGAATCCGGCTCAGCCTTTGCATCCACAACCCCCCCGGCGCATGCCCGCCTAGCTGGCGGGCCCAGCATGTCCCCCCGTCTGGGGGGGGGCTACGGGAATGGCCGGGAACACCTGGCCATTCCCGTCCGGCACTGGTGGAAGCCTGTGCAATACAGGCGAGGGTGCCCCCGCACCCGTCGCCTGCTGGCTTCCACCAAGGTTAGATAAGCCTAGCCTAACCTAGTTAGATGAACGTTTTAGAAAGAAATCGGAATAGGGACTGGTGTTATTGACAACAAATTAAATGAGTTGAGGTGCTTATTTTTTCAAGAAAAATAAACTTTTTTTAGATAAAAATACAGGTGTCAGTAACATCGACGCGCAAACTGTTACCAAACTGTTTGGTTCAAAAGTGCAATACTTATACGGTCAAAATGTATGGAACAGCAAATTTTTTCTCTCTTCTCTTTCTCCATTACACTTTAAGCTGTAGGTAGAAGTTTGAACGCGCATTACAATTCAGATCATTGCAGCAAAAAATGAGCATCCTGGATAATTAGACCGGTGACATTGGTACTTACATGTTCAACAACCCTGTTCTTGAGGTCATTCCAGCGCTCAACACCCTTCTCGTCGGATGAGTCGAAGTACGGTGTACCTCGGAGCATTTTCTCGTATGTGGTGCATAGGGTGTTCCATCTGATGATCTCTGGGTTGATGAACAGGCCTAGCAACTGTCTGTAATCATAAAAAATATTTAAATTATTTGTGAGAAAATCAAAGGTCATCAAGGAAGGACAAAGAAAACTTTCTTCTTTTTGTTAAACTCTACTTTGTTCACATAGGTATTTTAAAGAAACATTTAAAAATACATATTTCTTTATTTTTCTTATTCCCACTGTAAGTCCTAATGGATTATAATGGTTCATAATTATAACTATGAAGAGAAAAGATTTGATTTTTTGTATGTTTGTTTGTTACACTTTCTACGGTACACTAAAACGGCTGAATGGATTTGAATGAAATTTGGCACAAGTGTAGATCATGAGCTGGATTAGGACGATACTTTGTCTCGATATTCCTACAGCATCGAGACTTATGCGGGCGAAACCGCAGGGCGCAGCTAGTCAAATATAATTTTATTCTGGATAGGCCTCATAATAATGAGGCCTATCCAGAATAAAATTAATTTGAATTATCGCAATTTAAATGTAGCACCTTATTCAATAATTCAAGTGGACTTTCAAATATTTCATAAGTCTGTGATCTTAAGCCATGTAGGGCGACTTATGTACTGCAAAAAAATTAAGAAAATAAAATAAATCTAAACTTACTTGTATTCTGGCAGCTTATCCAGATCCTTATCCTCATTGACGCGGTGTGTTAAATCAGCCTGTTCATTGTCATATGGGGCCAGGATCAAGAACACGACGCTGCCAACTAGTGCGTCAGGGCCAGCAGACTGGCCTAGTGCGCGGAAGTGACGACACACTGACAAGTAAGCGGCGTTATGTTGGTCAACCGCTATCATGAGCCGGTAGAACTTCTCTTTCAGTTCCTGAAAGCAGTTTATATAAATGAATGGGGGGAAACTTAACACATTTTTAACTACCAGCAGTTTTAACAAATGCATAAAGCACTTTTTTTAAAGCTCTCTGTATCGTCTGATAGTCTTTTTCTATGTCTGCTTTATTTTTACTTTTTCTGAACAAAATTTCAGAAAAAGTAAAAGCATGAACTAAAAGTGATATCTTGTCTGCCACCGTAAGATTTAAAAGCAGACCATCCTTACCACCGACTGATCACCCTTTTAGAATGAATGGTACTGTTTATTTTTTTTATAATACTAACCAGGGTATTCTCCTCTTCAAAGAATTTAGTGTTGATCTTCTTAGAGATGATGTGTGTGCGGATATAATCCTTGATGTTAAGGCATAGTCTCATTTGCTCCAGGATGAGCTCGACCTTCTCCCGTTTATCCATTGAACCGTACGTCTCAACTTGGAGCTCCTGAATGATCTTTGCTGCTTCAGTGACATTTCCTTCTTCCTCCCTAATCTTGGCCAAGATATGAGTAAGTCTGGCTCTTTCTACTTCAACATAGATTTTGCCCTCAGTTATTGATCTTAATGTTTCAATTAGTTTTATTTTTGTTTCTTTATCTGGTGTTTTGTCTACATAACTGCAACATTCTTGTACCATTTTCACTACAGCTTGTTTGAGTTGGGACCTAAAGATTACAATAGATATTAGTGTTATAGCTTGCATTGAAGAATTATGCATATTTTGCTAGCAATCCTTTGTAATTATACAAAATCTTGCAATGATATTATAGCTTTCTCCATATTTTATGATATTTACCTTCTTTTAGACAGAAGAACTATTTGGTCATTGAGTGCAGACCAATTTTTCACTTCATAACAAATCTGCACAATAGCTACTAAGATCCTTGCAGTGGAAGCCATATCAGCCCCCTATAATATAAAAAACTGATTTATATTCATAATAATAAGCATGAATAAATAAGAGATAGGCAAGAATATAATTTTACAGGACTTGAAAAAGAATCTCAAATCATCATCATCAGCCTTTTCCCGATAATTCTGATCATCATTAGACTGGAGCTTCCAGTCTAACCAGATGCAGCAAAAAGGAATCTCAAATATGATACTGAATTTGAAATGGCAAGCTGATGTTAAATGTAGTTTATTTGCAAGTAGCATATCAACAGAATTAATATTATGTGATCCTGATCACAGTACAGTAAAATGGTTATTTTTTTAAAGAAAACAACATTATTTTTTACTCCATAACTTGAGTGTTAAATTAAGAGATTTTACCCAATCTTACTATCCTTGGTAGATATGATGTATATAAAATTGCCATAAATAGAGCTTTTACACACAGAGCCATAAAAGAAAACAAAATCTTACAGTTCTAGTTTGTTTTTCTAAGGCCAACAGTTGGTCAATGGCTTCTTGAACTTTGCCTTTGGACGCCCATGACTTCATCAGTGGTATCTTTTCATCACAGGTGGTACTGTAGTCCACCTAAAACAGAAAAATACAACATTATTAAAATTGTCTGTTGATTACAACCTGAATATGCATTAGGTATACATGCCTGTTGCTGCTTAGACATTACAAAATTGCAATATTAGTGAGAAAAGTGTAATAAGTTTTACCACACATCAGCAATTTCGATGAGTAGTTACCCACCCCAATTAACAACCCTTTGATAGTTGTCAAAGAAAGCACCAACCATCTCGTTATGGTGGAATATGTTTAAGAACGTGTTATGTTCATGTAGTTTTACTTACTTCCATTTTAACAATTTTGCCGCTGGCATCAAGACTTGTGATATCACCGTTCGTCGACATTGTTACAAAACTGAAACAGATATTTATACGATCGTCAATGGAAAGAAAAACTTAGCAAACAAATATTAGTCAATAAATTGATGAGTGAATTACTTTATTGGTCTGGGCTAGTAACTGAGAGTATAATCAGTAAACAATGAAAAGCTTTTTAATTCCGACCAAAATGCTCGGTAATGCAAACTCACGATTATGACAATGACAGATAGATCACGGACAACAATGACTTGTCGACTTGACAGTTTATGGTTAACTTTTAGTTTAATTAAAGCTTGGAAGGTAGCCTTTTAAGCCTAATGACAGTAGCGTTATAATAGTGGGGTTAATGCCCGGTACAGATAGGTGAAACGTATCATGACAACAAATAAACAAGACAAACAAATTCGCAAAGGTACTGTGTTACATTTTATGTTGCATTGCATAAGTTTGGATGGCTCATTTGTGTTACATTTTATGTTACGTTTCATCAATCCGTACCGGGCGTAGTTGTGAAAACATTAAATTATGATAGGTAGCTATGTGAACAGGAATTGATTGTATGGTCAGCTAGTTTGGCTGAAAGCCAGACTAGGGCGTAATGTCTACAACATTACGCAAAATGGCGTCTCAGTTTCAAAAGATAGTCGTCTAGTCGACGATGTTGCTTCTTTGGCGAGTTAAGCAAGAAAACAGCCTCCAGTTTAATATTGGAGTTACGGTGATTTTATCTATTCACTAAGAGGCATTAAGGCATCCTAATTCGGTGAGGCTCTCTTCTGAAGAGGCGCTAGCATTCTCATTTAATTTCTCGGTTAAAGCATCAATAGCAGAATCGTGGCCAAGGAATTTATTTTCATCTTTTATTGCAAGATCACATAGATTTTTTCCATTGTTGTAGTGTTATTGAATTATTTTTTTCCTCGGCCAACTTCTTTTTGTATCATAAGGTAATCATATCCTTTTTATTTCTCATGCCTCGTTTTATTAGTGGCCATATTTTCTTGATTGGGTTTAGTTCTGGGTGATACGGTGGTACACGAAGAACGGCGTGGTTATTATTTCTGAATTATAATAAAATTATAATCACTAACATCAGTAATACAACTTGTACTAAAATGTCAAGATTTCATGAAATAGTAATTCAGTATTACTTGGTCTTATAGAGTTGTGTTGATGACTTTAATGATTATAATTCTGTAAATACCTAATTGTTACGGTCGCGAATCATATTTTAATCAACGTACGGACGCCAGCAGGTCAACCTACCCGAAACTGTCAGATTTTCCCAATCAACCTTGAACCTTATACTTTAGCAATAAAGTCGAAAATCTATTAAAGAAATCTGACAGATTGTAGTAACTTGATGTGCTGGCGTCTGTACAACTTATTACTGACCAGCAAATTGCAAAAAACATAAAAAAAAATTAATTTCGCGGGCTACCCTGGCGCTTGATAGCTTTGTTTAGGACCACGTTCATTTTAACTAAAGTAGTAGTAAAGATAACTCCACGCGCCTAAGCCTAACGCCTTTGTATGTTTGTATTTTATTGCAAATATTTGTGTTTTTTAAGGGACTAGCAAAATGCAAAAAACCTAAAAAAATTGAATTTTGCGGGCTACCCTGGCGCGTTCGCCTTAATATGAACTTTTATTTTCTGGACTGGATATAGATTATTTAAACATTTCTTGTAAGTCTGAATGGCTCTTTCACATTTACTGGCACGTAAATGAGTCCGTTGAGACCAACAGACTAAATCGTTGCGTGTGTACCATTCATAATCATATAAATATTTTTTTTTAAACTGAAAAGCCTAGCATCCAAGCTAGAAGACACATTCTCTCTGGTTCAGATTGTTTTTTATACTCAAAATAACGTTACGCGTAGTTCCAGTACCCATATATAAACCAGTACCGATAATTTGTACTGTTCCAGCAGGATTGTAACGATACTGACAAACGGAACGAAATTAACTGTTCACTGACAATATTATCAATATATCGTTATAAGTTTAACGATATAAGAACGTTATTCCGGCACAAGCCACCGCTGTTTCATTTTCATTTCGATACTCTCGATTCGTTCGAGAGTATCGAAATGAAAATGAAACAGCGGTGGCTTGTGCCGGGGCGACCCGGGCGACGACGGAGCGGTGGTGAACGGAAAGTTCCGTTACAAATGAATCTGTAACTTTTCACCTGTAACGTTATTACAAGCGGATAAGCATTTACAGAGGCGTCTCTAGCCCATGTTGCGCCCGTGTGCAAACATTACCCAAGCGCCCCCTAGTAAGCGCGCGGTCAAAATGGATGTGAACTGTAAAATTTCCCCAATGGATAATAAACTCTATTGTTTGGAGATGAAGAAGAAATTCGTCGGTTTTGGTGCTGTTGAATGTATTTAGAATTATACAGGGTGTTCTGGTGTTTACCCTAACAAGCCAAAACGTACCCATGTTAACATGTCTATTTATAGATGTTATGTTACACCCAAATTTTGAAATTTCTTCATTCTAATTACGACCTCATATCAAACAAAGTTCAATATTAATTGGGAACATTTGACAAATTTGGGAAGCTCACTGCGAGCGAGGCTCACTGTACACGGGTAAAAAGTATTTTTAGGAAGGAAAGAGTGACAAGAAAAACAAAGCACACGTTTATGTTTTTTTTTTTAATGTTTTCTGTTTTTAGACTTATTTGGTAGCAATTTTTGACGAGTGCTCCGACGCGGTCGAAATTCGCAACAGTTGTCCTTGTGGCAGACTGGCAACTAATTCAGCTAATATCAAAATTAAATCTTACTTATTAGGTAAATTTCAATCAAAATAAAAGCCGCAAATATGAAGTAAACATATTTACATGTTTACTCAAACATAAAACTTAATGCATTGCGCCAGCAATGGATTAAGTTAGGTTTATTTCGCAAAATTACGTGTAGCGAGCGGTAGAACACAAAGTGCGGCACGCGCCACGCTTTTTTTTTCTGATTGGAAATCATCGTTCCGGGCCAGCGATAACCCTTTCGGACAATCTCGCTGACCCGGCAGGCTTCGGCCCTATGGGGCCCCTCCTCGATGCTGACATCTTTTTGAGGCGCGCGTGGAACACCTACGCGCCGTCCGGCACGGGCCTGGTCCTGATCGGACGGTGAGTTACCCATTACTCTCCGCCCGCAGGCCCGCACCTACGGTGGCCAGGAGTCGTCCCGTGGCTCCCGACGCCCGGAGCGTCTCCCGCGGTGGCTGGGACGGGAGGCTCTCTCCCTCATCCGTCCCGCCACCTCCTTCGCTAGCATGACTGCTTCGCAGAAGGAGGTGGCTGCCTCCCACTCCCTCTCGCCCCGGACCATGGCTTGCACCAGGGCCGGACGCGAGAGGTCGCCGCCGCTGCCGATCGCCTCAACGAGGACACCGCGGTGCTCCGCCCAAGCGGGGCAGACCTCCACCGTGTGCTCCACCGTGTCCTCTGGGCGATCCTGGCAATGGTGACACCCGGGCGTTTCCTCCCACCTGATGATGTGCAGGGACCTCCCGAAACTTCCGTGTCCGGTGAGGACCTGCGTCAGGTGGTAGGTGAGGGCGCCGTGGCGCCTCTCTAGCTACTTCTCAAAGAGGGGTCTTATCGCCGCTTTCGCGGCGTGCCCTGCGCTGGGTTGCGACAGTCGCTCCTTCCATGCCACTATGAGATCGCGCCGGAGATCCGTCCGCTCCACAGCGATTTTCCGCGGAAGCGGAACTTCCCCCCGGCGGCGTAGTGCCTCCGCGCACCACTCATATACGCGCGCGAGGACTATCGCCTCCAGATCCCATGGCGGCAGTCCGGCAATGAGGCTTGCCGCCTCGCCCGAGATCGTGCGGTAGCCCCGGATGAGACTTATGGCTACCACCTTCTGGGGCGCTTACTCACGCTTTTGAGAAATGCCGCGCGCTTGACGTTCGTCAAGTTCGAAGTCGTAATTAGTACTTTATTTTCTATCCCAAAACTGTTGAATTCGCATTATTCGCAATATGATTGTCGGCGTGTTTTAAATCTAATCATTGAAACAGGTGCCGCCGAGCGATGCGACACTCCCTACTACACCAAATATAATCGTTAATAATGTTCATTTCATGTTGAAAAAAAGTTAATATTGTAAAAGCCGCTCGCGTGCTCGTGGCGCGACTTGCTTTGGTGTAACTCGACAAATATAAGAAGAGCTCCAGATGCTATACAAAATGTATGCAAAGCGGAGCTCTTTTTACGCGAGTGGGGCTCCGTAGCGAGCGGCGCTCGGCGCCCCCTAGGACCGCTGCGCCCGTGTGCAACGCACACCCTGCACAATAGGTAAAGACGGCCCTGAGCATTTAATGTTATTGATACCTATATCGTTAATATTATGCTACGAAAATTATACTCTATAACTTTTTTGACGTGACAACGTCTTAAATTAGGTTGCGGCTGGGAGTCACTTATGAAAAAGTGTAACGCTCGGTAACGTTACGTTCTTATTTTAAATTAGGTTGCGGCTGGGAGTCACTTATGAAAAAGTGTAACGCTCGGTAACGTTACGTTCTTATTTTCATTTAATTCCTTGTTCCTATTGTGCAATTTAATTATATTCATATCAATAAATATTCTACCGAGAAAAAGACGTTGTCACGTAAAATCTTCGCCCGTAAAACCGACTTTACAGGCAACCATTTTTTTTTTTACGTTATTGATATTTTTAGGTTTCAGTATCGTTACAAATTTTTGAACGTTATACGATAACATTAGTGGTAACCACAGACTACTTAGAGATACTACGTATGTGGTAACGGAACGAAATTCATTATAAGTCCCTACTTTTTTTTTTTTTTGACGTGACAACGTCTTAAATTAGGTTGCGACTGGGAGTCACTTATGAAAAAGTGTAACGCTCGGTAACGTTACGATGAGTCACCGAACGAGAGAGAGGCCCGCCGAATGCCTTGCGTCTCTCTCCCACTCAACTATGATCGGATGATCGGTCGTTGTCACGTAAAATCTTCGCCCGTAAAACCGACTTTACAGGCAACCATTTTTTGACGTGACAACGTCTTAAATTAGGTTGCGACTGGGAGTCACTTATGAAAAAGTGTAACGCTCGGTAACGTTACGATGAGTCACCGAACGAGAGAGAGGCCCGCCGAATGCCTTGCGTCTCTCTCCCACTCAACTATGATCGGATGATCGGTCGTTGTCACGTAAAATCTTCGCCCGTAAAACCGACTTTACAGGCAACCATTTTTTTTTCAGTCTTTCATCGTTCGTTATATTTATCAGGGTTGCCAGATTGTATAATTGGATACTGGAATCTGTATAATTTAGTCATTCATCTGTAATGAACCAGATTGCCCACAAGATTGTATAATTGGATACATACAAGAATTGGACTTCGAAATCAAATTTAAAGTAAACTTAATGTTATCAGTAATTATCGGCATATTTCGCTAAAAACTCGTAGTTTACCATTAATTTACAACTTTAACTAACGTGACCATTTATTTTTTTGTCAGTGCGTTCGTTTTGTATTTGTCGGTGGAGCAAATTAGTTTTAAAATGTCGGCACCCTAAGTGCGTAACACACTATCAATCTCAATTTTATTGAAGGAATCCTTTTAAGGAAGGATATTGCTAATGCTAATCCATTGCTTCATATGTTTGAATATTTTGTCTACTCAACAACATAAATAACGCAATGAATGTTGTTGAACTGTCAAAATTAAACCCATTGCTACTGATAGTGTGTTATGAAATTACCCCACGGGTCTAGTTTTTAAGTAGGAATGGAGCTTATCACATGATTTGTCGATGTTAGTCTTTGTGATTAAAATAGCTTTCAGAACTGGGACACCTAACTGTGTTTTGTCATTTGTACATATTTTATTCATCAAAGAAAAAACTTTTTCGACAGGTGCGTTACTTCCAGGCAGACATAAAACATATTCGATTATTATACGAAAATTTGTAATGCGTTAACAACTCCACCCAACGTACTTCAGTTGAAAAAAATAAATAATGAAAATGATGTTTTGTGCTGTCATACAGTTGATATTCAGAATGTAAATTGTTCATGTATAATTTGAATTGAATATCGTTTTGGTCCCTTTGTAAAAGCGTTTTTGTTGTTTGGGGACAACGGGACAGACAGCCTGAATACCGGACTGTCCCGCCCAAAGTGGGACGAATGATCACGTTAACTATACCGTGCCGTCATTCTTTCACTTTATCCTTTTTACAGCCGCTAGCACTAGTAACAGAATAAATACGATAATAAGAGCAACGTTTTTTTCCTCGTTCAATTGTTATCGTCAACAAGCAAATATTATTCGTCGAACAACTAGTATTGGATTTAACTTTTTTTCTTTTTACGTTTTCTCTTATCACATCTATTATTGGCAGAATTGTCGACCAAAATAGCCCGCAATTTTTTTATTGTGTAATCGCATTTGGTTTTGTATAATTTGTGAGACTCACTCACTAGTCGGTCGGTATAATACTGGTTGACTCGTCTGGCAACCCTGTTATTGATAATGATAAGTTGGTGTTGGTAGCTACTTATGGCGTAGTAGGGGAGTCGATTGATTTATTTTTACATTTTACATGTAATAGCTTTACTTCATGACGCTAATCTCATAAGAGATTTCAGCATTTAATTTACATAAATATCTGTAGGTATCGTGTAATGCAAGTTGTGACTTCGGTGATAGCAAATAGTTCTTTGTTTTCTTGTCCAACATATGTTGGACTACTTTAGTTCGTTGCAAATTACGCGTAACAAATTTGTGTATACGCGCACAATGAATTCATCAACAAATTGTGATAACTTTGGTCCAAACCGTTGCAAGGGAACCAGAAGTCATTCGGCTCAAGGTCTGGCGAGTTCAGTGTCTAGTACAGCGATGAAGATACCGTTACCGCCCCGTCCATGGATCACAGGTAAAATGTTGTATAATAATTCCACCGCATGTTGTGTTATTTTCTTTCTTTACACACACTTGACGATGGCATAAAAGTTATTACTCATTATAGAAAGCTGTTTCTACGCGGAAGATATTGTGTTTGTTCACTATGCAAATTCACTGGGATTCAATTCAATCATTATTATTGTGAAAGTTAGTGTGCATTTGTATTTAGGTCTTCGGATTTGACGGATATATATATTTTCGTTCTCAGTTGAGTAATAGTTGTTTTGATGATAAGTTTCTGCTAGTTAATCACATAATTAGAGATATAGTAGCCCCTGTTTGTTATTGTATTAAAGATATACTATAGCTATAGGTATCTTCATCTATCATGTTCACTCGTTTGCGTAATTATTTATGGTTTTAATTTCTATCTCGTATTTCATTGTAATAGTTTATGTTGGTTGTAGGTCTGGCCTTGCACAGAAGGACATTTTTATTATTTATTTATCTTAACCAGATAGGTACCTACTATGTAAATAATTTATTACCCGTATCTCTCATCCTCTGTGGATGTTATTCTTTTAAAGAAAATTTTATGGAATTAAGCCATTGAGTACACATTGTAGTTAAAAAATCAATATGAAAATAAAATACACATGCTGTTACTACTCTAATCAACTTTAAGCACACGGGAGCTAAGTTTATATTTGCATGAAAGAAACATTCATGGTTATGCAAGTATGATAGAAAAAAATGGGTATCTGATCACAAGACAATATGGTAAATTAAAATTCTATTTACATATATATTCTATCTAGATATTTAGCTTTTTTATATTAGTTAGTACAGATTGTTTGCCATTTCGAAGAAGCATGTGTTAATTCATGGTGGTAAATAATTACTAATGTATGATCAATGTTCAAGCCTTCTCTGTGTCAGATGAAGCCTTTGCCCTGTAATGGGCCCATATTATTATATTTTTTATTTTATTTAACCTCCATAACCTATCCTTTTTTTTGAATATCGGTCATTGGGTCCGAAATTAAAGTTAGTTTTCACTTTGTAGTGTCTTATTTAGAAGTCGGTTGTTTTTTTTTTTGTAAATAAGTTTTTATTTTTCACTTTTAAGTTGTACTAACCCCACACAAATTCGTATAACACTACTTGCTATGTAAATATCAGTGACAGGAAGTTATTATAACATCATCAATATAAACTAAGTGCCAAAAATATGTATTATTGAAGCTAACTCAAAAACTACCCAAGCAAAGTTACTAAAATTTATATGGGACCACCCCTGAGGCAACCCTATTCATTAAAAAAATAATTTTTGAAATTAATTTACAATTGCCGGAGATATTGCGTAACAAACATACCAAAAAAAAGTCAAATTGAGAACCTCCTCCTTTTTTGAAGTCATTTAAAAAAATTGTGGTCTGTCGGTGTCACAAGCAGGGCCCATGCTACCAGTGGTTAGGGTTCAGGAACCTCCTTACAATGCGAGCCATACTGCCTTCTGAATCAGAAGATCCTTGATCTAACCGCTTCATGAGAGCCTGTAGAGATTTTAGTCATCTGGGCCATTTGAGGCTTTTGGACATAAGGCCAGGGTACACATTACACACAGTTACAACCCCTTGTGCTAAGTCGAGATATTTGATTTGTTTCTCTTTCTCATCTTTCAAAAGGTTCCCTTCATGTGGAATAGTAACATCGACAATCATCGCACAGCACACTAATCAAACTATCATCACTACAACAGGCTTACTGGTGACAATAGTCCTGCCATCTTCTTCTTAGCATGTTGATGGGAAAACTGATGAAAGACCGATCCCAGTACAACTTGACATTGTCATTTTGAAGAACATGTAATAGGGTACCTCAGAATCCACAAGTTTATATTTCAAAGCAAGATGTTGCTCTCAAATTATGATGTTTATTTTTTATATACTTCTTTGACATAATCTTTTTATTATTTGACATTATATACAGACAATTCTAATTTTTCAACTCTTTATTAGTTGTAATGGGTATCATATCACTTGGTTTTAATTGGTTTTTGTATTTTATTTATCCTTTTAATATATTCTTATTTTGTAAATGTGAGGACTACATAGGCCTTGTAGACTAGATCTGTAGCCCATTTTTATTTTATCAAGTATATGATACTTGTTGACAGGCCTACGCTGTCCTCCCATACCTACTGTAATTTGAAAACATTGTAAAAGCCAATTATTTTTAAAAGAGTAACCATAGAGTTTTTTGCCACCTCTTCTCCATAAGAAACAACCAATTAGAATTATGCACCTAGCTTCTGACGTTTCATAAGTGGCCATGTAGGTTTATGTGTAATAAATTATTTTGATTTATTTGAATAATCCTGTCCACTTGGTTATTCCTGTACAAATACTCTCCTTAGCCAGACAAGAACAACCAGAGATAATGTCTATGATAAGATAATATATATTATGATAAATGGGGTGGCAGGGATATACATATTTTCAAGTGTTTTGCTGATGTTACTTTATAAAAAAGTACTTAAGTAAACTTATTAAGTATGAAGGAAAAACTGACTCCGTGATTAACATAGTCAAGCTTGTGTCTTACAAAACTTCTAAATGTTACAATACAATAATATGTTCTAATTAATTCTCTTCTAATATTCTGTTAAAATGTTATGTGAAATGCCTTGTGCAATAACATGATGACTTGATGAGTCATCAACAGTTTGTAGTCTAATGTTGTAAATTTTATTTCAAGTACTTTTTCTACATTAATTCATTTATGATTTCATTATTAATTCATTTTATCCCCCTGAAATGTGCCATTCGAATACATAATTATATTCGAATGGCACTTCGCAAAAAGGAGACAAAGCTGACATCTCAAAGTATTGACCCATAATCCTTATTTCACATGTATACAAACTGTTTATAAAAGTAATAGAGAACCGTATCGCCTCGACGCTCGTCCTTCACCAGCCTACCGAACAAGCTGGATTTCGTCCCCATTTCTCCACAACTGATCATCTCCATACCATTAAATAAGTAATAGAAAAATACAATGAATTTAACAAACTGCTTTACCTGGCCTTTGTGGACTATGCCAAGGCATTCGACAACATAGACCATTAGTCAGTTATTAATGCCTTGGAGTCCCAAAACGTTGCACCAGGCATCGCCGTCGAGTTAGACCACGGCGAAGGTGGTGTGACGATCTAACGAGGTCCAACACGGCCAGAGATCGCTCAAGACAGGGAGGTTTGGAAGGAAAAAGACGAGGCCTTTGCCCAGCGGTGGGACACAATATAGGTTAACGGAAAAAAAAAACATTCATCAACTAATTATAAATATTTGGTTATTATTATGCAATCTTATGCAGATATTACCTACTTAAATTTGCACATTTCGATTTCGTGCTAATCAATGGGACAATGTTCTTACTGGACTTTTTTTTTTTCGGATGGGAAATCATCAAAAGGGTAGCTCTGGGTGGAGCGGAAGAGAGTGTCAGATTCTTACTGAACATTCAAACACAATATTAAGTAACTAGGTCACTAACTAAAACTACAACATGCGCTAACTGCTACCTAAAGTGCTTACTCTTAATTAAAGTCCTATTAGTAAGGCACTCATTTACCAACTCCATTCATTTGTTTTTTTCATATCACTATCTTTTGCTTTACTGTCATATCATTCAGAAGGGCATTTGATTTATCTATTAATTTCAATAACACAGTTCTGCAACACTTGCAGTGGACAGTTATCCAATTTAAGGCAGTAGGATGTGCAAATTATTTTGTTATTGCCAGTGCAGTACCGTCCCCTTATCAGAGCAGCCACAGCATAGGTCAGTTCTCAGTAGCAAGCATTTATTTAATTCGAAACGTAAAATAAAACTTTCGTAATCTGTTGGTACTTAGATGCTGAAGACGATTCATCAGATGACGTAGATGGTGTTATACGAGAAGAGGGTATGATACCCATGGAAAGAACCAGAATGAGGTCGCGGTATCGCCACCACAAACAAAGACAGACAAACATACCAATCGGTATATTTTGGGATATTGAAAATTGCCAGGTATTTTTTTTCTGCTCACAAAACGAAACTATGGCTGGGTGAATACAATTAAAAATGTTCATCTCTAAGCACCTCTATAAATGTTCTCTACAGTCTACATGAATTTACATAATTGAGGTCAAAAGGACAATTAACTGCCTTGATTATTTAATTTAGTTAATTTATGATTAACTTTTTTTGCAGTGCAAACTTTTTGATATATGCTACAATTCCAGATACCGCGAGGTTGTTCCGCCATAGAGCTGGTGGCTGCTATTCGAGCTAAGTTCGTGAGGGATGGAAGGAGAGAAGCTGACTTTGTAGTTGTTTGTGATGTCAGGAAGGAGACCACCTCAAGACTTTTAGAACTTAATGATGCTCAAGTAAGTAGTCCACTATGAAAGTGAAGGTATTAGTGGGCGCCATGATCATGGGCGTCAGAAAGAGATTTATTCATAGGTATTAATGACAGACAAGACTTCACAAATTCAAACTTATTATAAAACTTGATGAGCTCTATTAATGACCGGGTACTGTTAATGAATTCACTCAGAATCTCGATAATTACATTAAAATGCACTCATAAATGTTGCATTATTCTGAGAAGTAAAAGTACATAATTATCTACTTTGTAAACATTTACTTACAGACTATGAAATATTATGATTTAATAATTAGTGCATTTGGAGTTTAACACCATAGTTTTGATAGCATGAAAAGTAGATGAAAAATTCATACCTTAGGCTCCAAACACTTAATATTTTATATAATCTTTATAAACAATAATGAAATGCTGATTGTTGGTAAGTGCATCACTTGAGAATTGCTGGACCATTGCTGATTTAGCATTGTTTTTGGTTTAAAATGTTCGTAATAGTCCGAATAAGGTTTGTACGGAAAGAAAACCGGGAAAAACTGAACATTCTTTTTTCTATGGATTTTTTAATGAATTATTGAAATTTGGACAGGACATTTGTTGGTCATAGCTGACCGGCAAACATTGTCCTGTACTAAATAAAAATAAATACTATGCTTGATATATTTTCATATAATATTGATACTAGTGTAGTGTAGTAAAAGATTTTTTTTCTTGAACAGGTGAGCTTAATACATGTGTGTAGGACGCAAAAGAACGCGTCGGATGACAAACTTAGGCAATGCATGAGAAGGTTTGGTGACCTTCACTCATCACCTGCTGCCATATTATTGATCTCAGGAGATATTGACTTTGCTGCTGATTTGACTGACTTCAGATATAGGTATGTAATTTTAAAACTTGCAAAGAATAATACTATATTGATATGCAATTCTACTTTTCAACAGTTGCCCGTAATTCGAGTTTTACCCTTTATTTATAAACATTGCTTAAAGTTAAGTGATTAGCAACCACCTTACCATAATTTTTTGACGTTTAAACGCCACTTAACTTTAATCATCGTTTATAAATAAACCCCACAATGTAAGAAACATTAATAATAAAATGAAATTCCCTTAAATATATATACGGAAAAAACCATTTTTAAAACAAAGACAGAAAGATTTATAATTATTTTTGTAATTTAAAATAGTTTTGTTTAAATGGTTTATACATTTGTATATTTAACCAGAAATTCCCTTATTATTCATCAGGAAAAACATGGAAGTGATATTGGTGCACAAAAAGAATACATCTGCAGCTTTAATTGCCTGTGCCTCCGCTCACTATTGTTTTGACGAGATTGCCTCTACTCTTCCCAGAAAGGTAAACAAAGTCCCAGAACATGGTCTTAATAAATAGACCCTGTTCTAATTGTCAACAGATTGTGCATTCAGTGGACTGTATGCAGTTGTGATAAGCTATCGAAAAGTTGTGTGTTTCTACGATGTCAATACCATTGTTATGTTGATTTTAATGTAGTAGGTAACAGAGTTAATGAGGTTTACTGGGCCAGTGTGAGGGATTAGGGCCCACTCTTTCTCACAGAGAAGAAGTATGAGTCCCAGCGAGAACATTATAGACTGATCAATGATCATGTTTGTATGAGATTAAGGCACTTAGCAGCTGGTAAGCTCTGATATTGATGATAAAACATAATCCAGTTATAAATGCAAAATGGCTGATAACTGCTTACTTTTGTTTGTTTGGCAACAAAACAAAAGCGATTTAAATAAATTACAATGTCACACTTTGTTGTGGGGACCACATTTTTTACAAATTGTTTAAAAATTACAACATCACTTTTCATAAGGAAAATATTAATTAATGATATCAATTGCCTATCAAAATACACTATCTTTGTACTTATCTAGTTTAACGTAAGCAGATCCTTATTGATTTACTGTTTACTATAGATATATAATTTACTAAATATGTTACTACAAATAATTTAATGTATATGATTCAGATATCGAAAAGCGAAGAAGATACACCTACATGTGAGGTAGAGGTGTTGAACCTGCCCATCCACCAACCGGCCGAGCTCGTGTCGATTCGTCTCCGCCATCTTGCCAAGAAGAGCGGCGGTCGGGTCGTCTCGGTAACTGCGCCTACGGCTGTGCTGAAATTCTCTACGCCTGACCATGCTTCAAGGTAAGAAATAAGAAATTATTTTCAATAAAATTGCTGACCAGTTCGTTTATCTTGGTCTATCACCTAAAACAAGAAACGATTGTATTTCAAATATAGAAACAGTTTGTAAGTTTTCTCGTCGCGAAATCCTGACCAGCCAGTTCGGTTTATCATGACGTCTATGGAAAGGCTTGTTTCTATAATTTCTGAAAACAATGTTTTGACTTATCAACATCTTCTTAGTTAGCATGACAACCTATACTTAATATATGTATACCTAAACGATGTATTTCTCATATAAACCACCGTGGGCGTGCTCCGTGTTTACGCAAATTTCAATAATAAAAAAAAAATTGACATATCAACACCTCCTTACCGTAACAACCAACGATATAAATAACGTAAAAAAACGCAAAAAAAGCATGCGATTCAAAGCCCACTTTTCTCATATAAACCTATGTGGGCGTGCTCCGTAATGCTTGATCGCGAATGCTTCGCCTCTGTAAATTGCGTCTCACATTTCGCGAATAGACATGCAATATAGCGAAACTGAGCCATGACCGATACTTATGGTAATTACGCGTCCCCCTCCCGCACGATGGACAGTAAACTCGGGTCAATGTCTCAATGGCTATGTCCATTGCTTCATTTACGTATGAATTAGTTTCTAAGCGGCAATGAAAATATAATAATGTGCATCAACGTTGCATTGTTGCCAGGAAAATTTAAAGGTAGCAGAAACGGGCCCTATAATAAACAAAATATGCATGCAAATATGGTTATATTACGACAACAGGCAATACCAGCTGTTAACGCATTCACCGCAATCAATGTCAACACCGATACCATATTAAATGTGTAATTTTAAACGTTGCTTATTTTAATTTGTACATCCACGCAGAAATTTTGCATGCACAGTTGGTGCCATTGTTTACGTGTTGTAAGGCTGGGGTCGCATCGAGAGTACTGCCAAGTGTACCGCGACCGCCACACGTACATAAACTCCTTTCAAATTATGTCGTAACTGTTTTCCGAATATGCCAGGTGAAATATTTTCGCTGATACCATTCTCGTGTTTTCATCTTATTATTCAGAAGAAGAGAATTGGTATCCTCATACGTTTGCCAGCTGTTAATACGTCATATTTTACCTTGCGGTCAGTATTTAACCTCTCATTATGATTTCTCTGTAATTATGTCGCTTAATATCATTCAGAGGCATGTGTTGTTGTGAATACAGAAATACGAACGTAAAATGTTTTTGTGTAGATAACAATATCGCGGATACTGCGGTTCACATGTTGTTTGTGGTTTATAAAAGTAATAATTATAACAATCGTAACTCCACACTTTCCCTCTGTTTTTCGATGATTACAGCCTTTCAGATACTGAAAAGACATTTCGGGAATGACCGTTTATTGTGTCCTATGGAAACAGTGTTTTGCCTATATTCACTGGAACAAAACACAGTCGTATCACAAAGTTAATATCATTACCGTGACAAAGTCACTGTAAACATAAACCAACTGATAATGATCGTTACCTACAAAACAATGACTTACGATTTGAAATTGTTCCAGCATTTGCGTTAAGCACTGAATAAAAAATCAATCTGTCAACATTTGCGTATTTTATATCTGAGTGAGCAAGTCCAATTTTTGACATGAATTTGACATTTCAATACTATTCGAAAATTGTTGTATTTAATTTTTGTTTTACCCACATTGTATGCATGGTTTTCGAATCCAGTCAGTTACAATTTCAATGAATCATTGCATCGTCAGGCTCCAGCCGAAACAGTGATTTTCCAAAACCTCAAAATTTAAAGTTAACGATTTTTTAAATTAGGTTTATTTTTTAATTTATTTTATTGTACAATCAATGATTGCCTGGCACGAGCAGTAGACACACAATGTTATTATCAGGGTAAGATTCATTATATTTATTTTTAATGTAGTTTTACTGAATTTTGTAGTTTCATATCAGTAGGGGGGCTAAATTACAACAGTCGGGGTAGGGGTCGATCGAAGGTTAAGTTACGCTTGCCGCGGTCGGTTCGCAGATGGGGGATAATCCATTACATATTTAAGTACGTACGATGCACGTTAAGTCTGTACGGGTACCCCGAAGCCCAAAAGTTGGACAACCTGTCGTACCAAGGGGTTTCGTGTTAACCTGTAGCTGGGTTGTGGAAGTCGATAGACAGTTGCTCTAAAAACACTGGTATTCTGCATTAGCTAGGTAGCTGCATTCGGTTAGACTGGAAGCTGACCCTAACATAGTTGGGAAAGGCTAGGCAGATTGATTTATTTATCTATCTATATAAAAATCAATTGCCGTGGGTTAGTTTCGCAATAACTCGAAAATGGTTCGACCGATTGTGATGAAACTTTCGTAAGTTGTATGCGCGCCGGAGATTAAGGTTCCTAACAAAAAAAATGGAGAAGGCTTTGCAATGGATGCCGGGCATTAGCAAGTTTGATATAACTCCTAGGGTGGTTGATGGATTGTGCTCGAAGAAAATCTTGTTCAATTTAATATTTAACCATTAAGACATTAACGAAAATAAAAACTTAATCCCACTATTGTAATATAATTTAAAATGCTCCAATTCTATCAAAGATTTTTATATGTTTGCATATTTCTACCATTTTGTTAACCGTTAGTAAAAACTAACACCTCATTAGAGTAACTTCTTGCGCGCATGTTACTTTTGTTTTGTCTCGATCAGCTGATTATGGCCGTCATGCGACAGTTTCTTTTTATTTTCTCGTATCCTTCACTTTTATCGCGATTGGTTGATTTCTATGGTAGGTAGCAACGTCACACTTGATTGCCATCTTGACCTCAACGGTGCGGAACACTGCACAGCGTTTAATCGTGTCCATTCCTATAAATATTTATTTTATAACGTGCGCTATCGATTTGGCAAATATTTTCAAGAACTGTGTATAAATAAGCGTGTAAATTCACATCCGAGGAAGCGATGAAACGAAATATATCCCATTTGAGTCGCAATTACAACCATTCGTCGATCGAGGAATTAATTCCCCGCCATTAAAAATGGTTTAGTCATTAAATTATTTATTTTTGAGATTTTTGCAATAGAGAATATCGTCGCTCGCATGATTAACTGTCCTATCTCATTATTTATGATTTGAGTTAGGACAACTACATTTTTCTGTTCGTGATTCTTTCCATCTGGTTGCCTTTCAAAATGATATATTTTTGATATATATTTTGAGATCCAAATAACATAGAGATACGACGGTTAGTGAAAAATGTAAAGAATCACGAATAGAAAAATGTGGGTAGTTGTACTCAATCAGCTAAAAAATGAGATAAGACAGTTAGGGTGCTTACATAGAGAAGCAGGTTTCCGGTACGGGTGGGATCGGTACCGATCGGTGCAGGTATTAATTTCTATGTTATCTTATGCGCTCACTTATATAGGAACAGGTAAAAAATGTAACCGTTTCCTTCCGAAGATCAACCTGCACAGACTTGTACCGGGAGCCGGGACCGAAAACCTGCTTCTTTATGTAAGCCCCCTTAGTCATGCGAGCGAGAATATGTGAGGGTACATTGACATCAATTTCCTTACAATGTCGTCTTGGATCAGCTGTTTCGCATCTATGAAAAAAAGCATTACATACCTATGCATAGAACTAAGTAATGTAAACGAAACTCGTAGTTAAAGCTAGGTATTAAAAGATTTATTCAGCTTACTTATGCAATATCATTGTTTTAATGAAACTATCAGCACTTTATATAATTGTATAATTTTAATTTAATCACTTATTGCAATTTTATTTTCATTTTAGTACATTTAAAATTATTTATTTATATTTCAAGTTCAGTTTAACTTTAATTTATTTCCAATTTTTTTTATTTTTATTTATTTAAGTATACTTAATTTTAATTTTTTAGTCAGTCTGTTGTTTCTATTTTTATATTATCTAGGTACTTTAATACATATTGTTATTTGATCTCCTCGTGACTAACATAGTTTTAAATTATCTTAATACTAACAAAATATTTAAATGGTCTGAAATAAATACATTTTATTTTTTATATTATTTTATATGAGTGTGGTTCGTTATCGTGACTTGCAAATATATGTATTCATTTCAATATTAAGATAAGAAGGTCTTATGATATACCGTTTGACTGTGATGCGTTCTGATCGAGTTGGCTGAACGTTCATTTGGATAACCAACTTTTGTTTTTCTAGACTAAAATATCAATAGTGCGTAACTCGCTAAAATATCAATATAATCATGAAATTTTCAGGTACAACTGTCGTGTTTGTATCTCGGTGTATTTACCTGTTTCAAGTATGAATAAATTACGTAAATCACTGCTTTTTAGGGTTCCGTACCTACCCAAAGTGTAAAAACGGGACCCTTTACTAAGACTTCGCTGTCTGTCCGTCCGTCTGTCTGTCACCAGGCTGTATCTCAAGAACCGCGATAGCTAGACAATTAAAATTTTCACAAATTATGTATTTCTGTTGCCGCTATAACAACAAATAATAAAAACAAAATAAATATTTAAGGGGGGCTCCCATGATTTCCCATCCGCAAAAAAAAAATAAAAAAATACAACAAACGCGATTTTTTTGCCCTTTTTTGCTCGATATCAATCGTATGGATGGGTATCGTATTACCCAGTACCTGGGTTGTGGAGGTCAGATAGGCAGTCGCTCCATGTAAAATACTGGTATTCAGCTGCATCCGGTTAGACTGGAAGCCGACCCCAACATAGTTGGGGAAAGGCTAGGCAGATGATGATTTATTATAAATGTCGTTGGCGTGATTTTTGGAATAAAATGCGCCACGTATCAGAAAGACTGGTATATTTAACCACTGCTGTGGTGGGTAGATGGCCTTTGATGGCTTAATGTAATAATAACATCTTTTCAGAGCGCTAATGCGTATGGATGGAGAGGATGTGTACGGACGTAAGATCAGCACACGGTATGCCCGCAGCGCGGTGCCACCGACGTACTCTAGCGATGAAGGGTACAGCACCGCCCCGGCTTCATACCAACAACCCACCTTCATACCTCCGTCGCCTCAGGTTTGTACATCATAAAAATGTTTTTTCCCATGGGGGTAGGCAGAAACTACAGAACGCCACCTGCTATGAAGTAATTCCTATTGAAACTTAGGTTTCAAATTAATATTATTTCAAGTTAAACAAATATCAACTTTATTTTAATGTTAATTAAGTTTATTTCAGTGGCTAGCACAATTGAAAAATTTATAAAAATGCTTGAAGTTGTAGCGTAAACTGAACTTTATTGTGTAGGATTGAGGATTTTCGGCACGGTTGGCGCAGTGGTTAAGCGATTGACTTCTGCGCTGCGTGTCGCGGGTTCGATTCCCGCACGGAACAAATATTTTTATGACCTACAAGTAGTTGTTCCGGGTCTGGCTGTTTGTGTATGTGACTTTAAATGTTTCTAAACGCACCCACAATACAGGAGAAATTCCTAGTGTGTAACGTTTAAAAAAAAAGATTTAAACATATTATTCCTTATACTCATATTTGTTTACATTTTTGACAAATAAATCGCGAAACAGATTACCTATACCTGCCTCTTACTAATTTAAAATTAGAAGTCTATCTATTTTCCTCTCTGAATCATATACGGTTGAAACATATTTTATTCGCGTTGAAAGGCTTCCTACACAGTGATGGCCGCAGGAATCCGCTGGATGCGGGAAGCACAGAACCGGTCAACAGTCTTGGACGTCTTTCGGCTGAAATGATGATGATATTTTATTTGCTTCTTCCGAATATGAACGGAACGTTGAACGTTGTTAAACTATACACCGCTGTATGCGGGAGAATACAGAAGGGATTTTATGTTTATGTAGGATTCACGTTTCACATTGCATTCTCAGGTATGTTCATCACCTCACGAGGTGAGCACGTTCAACACTTCGAGTATTTCTAAGGAGTGGGCTCTGGCTCTGCAACAATTACCTGCGCCCACGCCGCCGCCGCACGACTTCTGTCCTCCACCCGCACCCAAACCTAGGAAGATTAGGGGCACGCATGGTGAGTAACCATCATTGTAACTTTCTTACTTCGCTTGTGCAGTTGGAGATTCGTTGTTCATGATACCAGAGGACCACAATTTTTTATTTTTATTTTTTTTTAAATAATACCAGCCCAGTGCCCAGGGCCCAGTGCGGGTTGGTAGATGTCACATGTCTTCGATTTTTTTATTCTGGGACATGCCGGTTTCCTCACGATGTTTTCCTTCACCGTTTTGAGAGCTGTGGTGATGAAATTATTTACACAAAGTAAAGCGCCTGCCTGCGTTCGAACCCACGACCTACACCACGTAAGTCGGGGCTGTTACCACTGGGCCACCACTGCTCTCGTATTTATTGAATTATAAATATTATTATATATATTTATTGAATAAAGGTGATAATGATAATGTGAAAAATTGGTTGAACCAAAAACTAAGCGTTGCGTAGACACTTGTAGCTTAGAGAAATGTGTGGAGATTTCACATCCGGACAGTAATTCCGTGTACGTATTATCATTAATGGATCCGTCTACGTATAAGTTATTTATGATGATCTATAAACATACTTGTTTCAACATTTCGTACATATTCACGGAGCAAAAAGCAAATCTTTGTTTTGAATTCGGACAAACAATTGTCCGCCTGTGACAACTCTCACAAATGCATTCCAGTTGTAAACCAGGGCCCACGTTAGACTACAATTTACTGCAGTAACTAGTATTGTATCTCACTGTTGCAGTGGTACTATTATTTTGAATCTAGCATATTAATAGCAATAATACAGTTAACCCCTAAAACGGATTCAATTTTACAAATATAAAAACAACTACCCTGCAAATTCGAAATAATTTTCACCAGGTTCTGTAAACCTGGACCGGTCAGGTTGTTCTTCAAGCAACAGCGGTGAAGGTCGTCATCGGGAGCACAGCGCCAGTAGGGCCGTGTCTCCTTGGAATTCTTCGGCGAGTTTCAGCGAACATAGTGAGGCTGAAGAGTCCACCGCTGAACTAACCGTATCAAATTTACCGCCATATGAATCTACGGTTTTACAGGTAAGAATATAGTGTGGGGTATTAAGGTATCGTATTTAAACTGCAGGTGCCTTGCTTAAGTACCGCGGGGTAATTGCGTAACACTTACAATGTCTTGCATTATCATAGTTCAACAATATTCATTGCTTTATTTACGTTGTTGAGCAGAGAAATTTCTCAAACCTATGAAGCAATGAGTTAGGAATGTCCTACGTACTTTTTTATTGTGGTTGTAAGTGTCACGCAATTGGTGTGCTGTCCCTTAAATGAACGTTAATTTCTTCTTTCTAGGTGTCTCGCTACCTAGACACTTACTTAAGACGCTGTGTCATGATGCTTATCGTGATACAGCGATCGGCAGCGTTCAGCAAGATCGTTTTTAGGGTTCCGTACCTCAAAAATAAAAAACGGAACCCTTATAGGATCACTTTGTTGTCCGTCCGTCCGTCTGTCTGGCTGTCAAGACCTTTTATCTCGGGAACGCGTGGAGGTAACGAGGTGATATTAAAACCATATAATATACTCAGCTCTATAGACCCTTGAAGCTGGAAAAAATCAAACACCTAAGTTAACGTAAAAAAAGATACGGCCGTTTATGCCGCAAAAAACGTATATTTCGGCGGCACTCTCAATGGAATCAAAATTTATAGGGTACTTCCCGTTGACCTAGAATCATGAAATTTGGCAAGAAGCAAAATCATGTAGCACAAGTAAAGGAAAAAAAACCGAAAACCGTAAATTTGGCGGTACATTAAAAAAAAAAAACCCGTGATAAACTATTTACATACCTACAAAGTACGGAACCCTCGGTGCGCGAGTCCGACTCGCACTTGACCTTTTTTTTTAAACTGAAGACAGTTTAAAAAAATGAACTACATAAGGAATAAGAACGTTCATTATTGCACCCGTTATTTAATGACACCGACTTAGTAAATCCCAAGTTTAAACGTGGTACCTGCCTTAAGAAATATTTGCATGCCCATTATTTTGTATTTGTCCCAATGGATGTCTGTTATGTTTGCAAACGAAGTTCAGCGAGGCAATTGTATTGTAATATTGGATGGTAAGCCACAAAATGAGCTGACCTTTTTATCTTGACTCACCTTAGCTATAATAGGTATACCTGTAATAGGTCCCTATTTACTATATTAACAGGTTTCTGGCTTTTTTTCTACAGAAAAAAAAATGCAGACCCTTTGTTGTATTTTTTTTTCTAAGTTGGTGTCTCAGTTAAAGCGGGATCATATTATAAAGAATGATATTTTTTATGGGTTCTCCATGACTGCAATATTTAGATATTTTAAATGTAAAAACGCTATGTCATAAAAATAACTGCCAAAAAATCATTACTTTTAAAATTTAGCACTTAGTATAGCCGCAGAATTAATTTTTATTCTTTGTTTAAAACTCACACTGTATTTTACAAATGTGATATAATCTTTTCGTAACTCTTGTAGTAAATGATTAAATGATTTTTATTTCTGTAAGTAGGTTTGTAATTCATCATCTTCCAGAAATGAAAACAAAATTTAGAACAGGTTCAATTGGCATTTTTTTCTGGAACTTATTAAATTGGCTTAATGGTGTTGAAATACAGAAATAATTAAATACACTGAAAATATATTTTTTCGATACAAGTACAAGTTAAAAGTCCCAACTGACAGACTATGCTTAGCTGCATAATTTGCTTAATTACTTACATGCATACTACCAATAATGTAAATGGGTAGATTTCGCACGAATTTATCATTAATTTGTTCACGTTTAATGATTGGCGACTTGAATGTTTTTTAATAGGTACTAAAGCTTTTTAGAACCCAAATTGATTTCTTCAATGATCGGAATATCATCTCTGATCTTTGATCTTGTTTTTTTTGAACCCAAATTGATTTTCTTCAATGATCAGAAGATCATCTCTGATCTTTGATCTTGTTTTTTTTTTTGCATATCAGATGTGATAGCGAAATCTACCTTTCTGATTGTTGCTGGCATCGAATGAAAAAAATTCGTATGCCACAACATTTATTTTATTATCATTGACACAGATAATACGAATTGTCACTAGGTCTTTCAATCGGTAAACGTATGTATTATTGAGTCATTTAATGTTAGTTTTGTATGCCTGCTTTCCCTTATTTTATTTTTAAGCCATTTCTTTCAATAGCCTTCTGGCTGGTTATTTATTTTCTCTTTCATATATCTGTTGTAATCATTTATTTATAAGGGCTTGGGTGATTTTTAAGGCTTTTTTGACATGAATTCATATTTGTTTAGGAAATGCTGACTCAACTATTCAACCAGTACGTGCAGATCGTCCGCGTTTCAGTATGGGCGGCAGGGGAGGGTCCATTAGCAACTGTAGTGCTGCGTTCAGAATGGGACGCGAGACTCGCTATCGCACGCATTCACAAGCGCCGCTTAGACAACCAGTGGACGGGGCGCCGCCTTGAACTGTCGCTAGGAAAACCGTCACCCGCACCGAATCTAGATATCCTCAGAGCGCGTCTTAGAGCCATCCTTCTAGATCAAAAGAATCATACGTTGCCTCTGTTAAGATTGAGGGATGCCTATGCGAGTCGCCACTGCTGCGCTCTGACGACATCAGACATAGCGAAGCTCAAAGACACCGTTATCATACACGAAGGGTTTGGAAGAATGGTTCAGTTGGTGGACTTGACACCGGTGTCCAACTCTGAGATGGAGGAGGCGCCCTGGAAGTGCCATATACACGCGTCCATGAATACCGGACAGGAAGACGGCAGCCGTATCTTGCAACCTGTTTATATGGAGATCTCGACTTTGGCTAAGAATGTACACATTCTTTTGGAGAATCATGGAGGAATTTTGCCATTATTAAGGTAAACTTTTATATCAACGAGATGATTTTAACTAAACAATTTGTAAACAGCTATAGTTTAATTTTTATAATTGAATGGATTTGAAGTACATTCATGCAATTCAACTGTAGTAGTTATTTAAATCTGTTCCTTTTTACAAATATGTTATTAATAATATATCAATATAAAAAGTTACAGAATACAGTAGTTAAATGCGCATAAGCACGCATTAAGCTACTGTAACTTTTCATTTCACTTTTCAATTGAATAATTTCTAACATTTTAACTATCAACTTACCTATCTTCTATAGTTTCGTGGAGTGCTATGAGGCTCGCTTCGATGCGCTAGTATGTGACGCGCGTCACGGCGTGGCACTAGAGCTGCTCCTGCGCAGCGTGGAGGGTTTAGAGGTGCGCGACGCTCCCTCGCGCCACTTGGCGTGGAAGAACGCGCCTCTAGCTGTCACGCCACCGCTTGCTCACACCGCTAACAGTTAGTATATTTGATATATTGCACAGATAAATTTGTCCAGCTAGTTTTTTTATTTTTAAACAAAGCTCAGATTGCTGTTCAAAATTTAAATAAAACAATACCAGTAGATCTACTACGAACGCACTAATGTAAACGTATTCGATTCGACTCAATTTTTGAAGAGAAAATACAACTATCCTAAGGCATGTTGGTTTAAAAACTTGCGACAAGTACACTATGTGTCACCCATAGATATTAATAAAGTCTTCAAACTAAATGGATGTGCGAAACGAGTATTTCCAATTCAAAAATCGTTCGAATAACCTTTACGTTACTTCGCGTGGTCCAGCTAGGCCTAATGGTCCCATACATTTTTTTAATGTGTCCTTTGAATGTTAGTACCTTCTAAACACCGTTAACCGTTTTTTGGGTTCCGTACCCAAAGGGTAAAAACGGGACCCTTTACTAAGACTTCGCTGTCTGTCCATCCGTCCGTCTGTCTGTCACCAGGCTGTATCTCAAGAACCGCAAAATAAAATAAATATTTAAGGGGGGCTTCCATACAACAAACGTGTTTTTTTTTTCGGTGTTTGCCTTGTGATACGGAACTCTTCGTGTGCGTGTCCGACTCGCACTTGGCCAGTTTTTATTGTTTCCATGTCCCGTTATTCCCACAATAGTTTCGTTTGCAGGCGAGAGCTCTCGTTCAAGCGGCGAACGCGAGCGGCCGCGCACGGCGCCCGCTTTGGAGCCGATGCTGGCTCTGTTCGAGAGGGAACTGATCGATCTACTGCGCACGGCTCCCAGATGCTCCATACCATTCAGCAAGTTAGTATTTCAAAACAACTGTATTTTTCATAGAATGTCATAAGTTTTCATTGAATGCTTCAAAATAACTGGTCTTTCGTTATAAATTGTTTAAATCAAAGGTACATTAATGAAAATTGCATTCCAAGCAACATAAAGAAATACAAAAACGTTCCGCTCCTTTTTTTTTATAACTTGATCAATTGATCTTATTTGCTTTGATCAAATATTACCACATACTTCACTAGATTAATATTCCACCCAAATCAACTGGCAATGGAACTTAATGCCAAACCCAGTTACCTTCACAAGACTGAAAAAGAAGGGCACCCCAAGGGTTACTAAATACAACCGGTATGAATGAACTGTAGTATCGATCAGGTGGAGCAGTGGCTTCATACCGTGCAAGATCAATACTTACCATTATCTACCTATTACTAAATATCCCAGGACAGATTGCATTAGCTAGGAGATTAAAAAAATATAATTATGTCAAATCGAACGTTAACTATTGTGATTGGTGATCGGAAATAACTACAGGCAATCAAGTTGCTTTAAATGAGATTCAACAACATATAACACGCTTTCGGCTTTTTTTATTATTGAGCTCTCGTCGGTCATGTCGGAGTGCCGTCCCATCTGCAGACAATGAGAGTGCGGGAAGAGAGAGTGCGCCTGTGTTTGTCTGTGTACACACTTGTGCACTATAATATCTCTCGCGCCGAAAGCTGGTGTCCATTGATATTGGCCGTTCATTTAAAGCAATGTATAGCGAAACTGAAGTGGAGGCAATGACTTCCCAGTCACCGCCGGTGGCGACTGGGAATTTTTATTCCCATTTGCCTCCTGTAGCAATCCCCGCGGGGGCGACTGGGAATGAACGATATTGGCCGCCATGGCCGAGATACTGTCTGGAGGACTACTACTCCAGGCTTTTAGAAACCAAGGGTTAACATGGCAGTATTTTTCCAGACTTATACCCGCCTTCCATCATCATTTCGGGCGACAATGCCGCGTGGCTGACTATGGCTTCACCAAGCTGCCGGACCTGCTCTCTGCTCTCGGCAACGCCATTGTGGTAAGTACACTACTTCTTTTGATACTAAAGAAAGAAATTTTTTTTTTTTTGTAAAACGTTGCCCCACACTAGGAATTTCTCCTGTATTGTGGGTGCGTTTACAAACATTTAAACTCACATACACAAACAGCCAGACCCGGAACAACTACTTGTAGGTCATACAAATATTTGTTCCGTGCGGGAATCGAACCCGCGACACGCAGCGCAGCAGTCAATCGCTTAACCACTGCGCCAACCGTGCCGCTGAATTATGTTTAATAGGCATAGTAAATGAAAGGAACACATTACTAGTTAACGACCCACCCCCTGCTTTGCACAGGGCGGTATTTACAGATGTGGTGACATGTCAAAACATCCAGATTTCTGTGCTATATCGAAGTTAAATATTCATAATGTTTTATACATATGAACCTAGCGAAATAAATTCTATAAATGGTGGTGAAAGCGGCATCTTAATCCATTGTGTACTTTACAAGAACTAAGCGCAAACACGGTAGACACGAAATAGGATTTTATTGTATTCTATTCATTGGGTAGATACTTTAGATCAACAACTGGAAGACGGTAAAGAAGGTTATCAGCACCCATGAATAATTTACAGGAAATTTGTTAATTACAGTATGATCTAATGAAAAACAGTAAAATAATACCGTTGTTTAAATCAGGTAGTACATCTGACCCTACTAATTGTAGACCTATTTAAGTGCTACCTTTAGTAAAAATAGTGAAAAACTATCAAATGCAAAGATTTTTTAATAGTATTTTTATTAGTATTATTTTATGTAGTAATTTATGTTATTACTACATAACAAACAGTACGGTTTTACAAGGGGTCGTTCGGTTACTGATGTGTTTAACTGAACTGAACGATGTGTTGAACATTTAGGACATGTTTCTAATGCATGGAAGGATAAATGCGATATTAGTTTTTATCTTGCGAGTAGAAAGTTCCCAGAGTTTTCTTCGAACGGCGTCGCTTTCGTTGTTATTCGGCCAAAGTGAACGGACGAAATTTTTTTGTCTTCAAAATTGAGAAATTCGGCCATGTAGAGTATCATTATAATAAAATCTTTATTTTCCAGTTTAACAATTTACATTGAAAATCAAACTGTAATACGCATTTTCAAATACGAAAAATTTAGCCTTTAGAAAATATACCTGTCACTGTAATGTATCAATAATGGTGGGTAGACACTGGGTTCCATGCAAAATATAATAATACTATTCAAAGTTGTTCTTGTTCTAAAAAAAATCGGATAATTGCCATGGCGATACCAAAATCATATAGGAGAATGGTCTTTTCAATGTAAACTTTTTTAATTCAGGTGCTCGGCTCAGGATCATCACGTATCATAACAATATCCGCGTCAGCCCAAAGTCGTCGTTGGACCTCGGATCTCGTTAAGCTGTTGAAAGCGCAACCGGGGCGTACAGTGCAGTTGCACGATATCCCCCAACTGTACCAGGCGTCGTCAGGACGTCCGTTCTCTCCCGTCGACTACGGCGTGTGCACACTCTCGGAGTTGATGCAACGCATCAACCCACAGGCCGTGACCGTCGGGACTGACGGAACTATATCGTTGCCGCGCCGCACACCCACACCTGAAGAGAGGGCCCGCACTCGGCAGTTTGCTATGCAGGTAAAAATTTTTCTTCATCTCTCTATCATCATCATTTCAACTCGATTTTCATCCGGATATTACTAAGCTTCGTAAGGGATTGCCAAATACGTTATGGTTAGTGGATTGGTGTTTGCAGTACTATGAAAGATAGGCGTCTTGTAATGTTGATTAGGTACTTCTGACATTGAAGTAATTACTCACGGATAAGACAACTGCCAAACTGAACTTGACAAGGAAAGGTACCGAAGGTATTATAAAATATTTAGAACCATATTTATTTCGGGCGAAAATTCACCGAAACAAAAATGTTTTTAAATAATTTTACTTTAGCTCTAAGGCTAAATTGATAGATTTTTGACAAATATTGGTGTCGTCGTGATAAGTCAAAGCGTAACGTATATCGAGATGGCACAAACATTCGCCAAATAGCTGTCAGTATGGTCCTGGAGTGAGGGTAACGTTACTATTAGGCCGTGGAACTGCTCCGCCACACGCCCAACCTCCGTATGGAGTTCTCTCGCTTCGTGCCGGCGTACCACGCACACTTCGGTCGTCAGCTGCGCGTGGCGCACTACGGTTGCGTGAAGCTGGCCGAGCTGTTCGAGCTGGTGCCGAGCCGCGTGTCGGTGTGCGGCGAGGCGGGCGGCGAGCGCAGCGTGCGCCTGAGCCCGCGCGCCGCCCGCGCCGAGCTGGCGCGGCGGCTGCGCGCCCTGCCGCGCGTGGCGCTGCACGACCTGCCCGCGCACTACGCGCACCACTACGGCGCGCCGCCGCAGGTATGTCGCGACCTATAGTGGCACGATACTCGACTGAGCTAACCCCTAAATATTCGTAGGGTAGATTTGGGCAGTAACTCCGAAAGTTTTCGAAAATCGGTCTCAAATTATCTACGGCTTCATTATGTCCTAGGGAAGGTGGTCTATCCTATATAACAGTAAACACATGTAGACAAGGTTAAAACTTGCTTTATACATAGATTAATCGCACAGGGAGTGTTTGGCAAGCTCATTCATAGGTAGCTGCAGTAGGACATTAACATTGTTTCATATTTCAGTATTTCCATGTAAGCAAACTTTTATCGTCCTTCATTCTGGTGTAGCTATTTTGCATGCATGAAATTTCACTTAATCAAAATTTGCAGCCTGACATGCTGGACACGGAATCATTGGAAGGTTTAGTGTACGCCGCGGGCGGCTGCGTAGAGAACAACTTAGTGGTCGCGCCGGGAGGGTCGCCCGCGTGGGCCGCGTCGTTGCTGTGCGCCTGCGCGGTGCTGTGCGGCGACCGCAGCGTGGCGCGCGGCTCCACGCCGGAGTACTTCGCGGCGGCCTACCGGCGCGTGCGCGGCGCGGCGCCCGAGCTGGCGCGCCTGGCCGCGGCCGGCGTGCTGGCGCCGGGCGAGGCGCGCGTGGCGCTGGCGCCGGCCTGGCGCGCCGTGTGGCGCCTCGCGCAGCTGCTCGCAGACCGCGTCACGCCCGCCTCCGCGGAGGACCTCTTCGTGGAATACGCCAGACGATACGAGCCCGTCTTCCCTGGAGTTGATCCTGGTGAGCAGTGCTATTATTTTCTTAAGTTTTTGGCAATTTGCAGGTCAGTGTCAGGTTGTTTGTGATTAAAATATGATTCGCGACCGTACAATTTGTATTTACAGAATTATAAGAATCTATTGACGTCTTTCATGATTTCAGGAAATAGTAAATTAATAGGGCAATTGGAACTTGAGAGTTGTTAGATGTCAACTTCATGATTCAAAATTTGTGTAATAAAATATTCGTGCTTCGATTCAAAATTCACTTTCACTACCGATACGTTCACGTAAATATACGCCTATCGATAATTGATCAATAATAACAACTCTACCCAACAGGTGCAGAGGGCATGGCGGACTTCCTCCGTCAGTACCTGGAGATATTCACGGAGTCGGACAGCGGGCACTGGGCGCTGTGTGCCGGCGTGGTCGTGCCGCGCTGTCGCGAGCTGGCGGCCGGCCCGGCGAGCGAGGACTACTCCGTGCATGATACACCGCCCGGACAGAAGGTGATTTTTTTGTAACTTTAACAACATAATTAGCCAATTATGAGAGGACACTGCACTATTTATATCAAATTAATGAAAGCAAAAAAAAAACCTGCTAGCGGTTAGACACAGGGCTGTCGTTAAAAATAAAAGCTTCTAAAAAGCCTGTACCTATTTCTATCGTCATCAGCTACCCAGCCTTTTCGCAACTATGTTGGGGTATTTTACATGGAGCGACTGCCTGACCTCCACAATCTAATTACTGGGTAATACAGTACCCCTTGATAAGAGTTGTAGTTGTTAGGACTTTCGAGCTTCTGATTACGCGTAATGACCGTCAAATATCTACAAATGACAACCAGGACCAACGGCTTAACGTGTTTTCCGAGGCACGGAAGGGTCCATTTCTATCACATAACTTAATTAACGTTTTCTTGCCATCTTTGGATATCCGTTTAAGTGGGTATTGATAACCTAACCATACATAAAAACACCCATCAAAGTTTACTTTTGCCAAATCAGTGTAAGCAATATTTGTTTCAGGGCTCCCGTGTATTCGATTCGCCAAAGACCAATATATGGTGTTCCCCACCGGCTAGCGCATTGCCGACACCAACGGCTTTGCTCAACCACGAGAACCGACGTAAGAATTATTATTTTATTTATCAAATACAGCTAATGCAGCTATTGAAGATTTTTTTAAGGAGCCTGGTGGCATACCTACCTGTCCGCCATTTTTTTTCCAAGATGGCTGCCACGTATTGAACCTTTATAAATCGATAGCTGACATCAATGCAAACAGAAAACATAATAAAACCAAACCCCGTAGTGTCACGTTTCCGAGATATTAAGGTTCAAAGTTGATTAAATATGCAACAAGATAAACGAAAGTTAAAAAAAAAATGAATGTCACGTGATCAATTTTGAACGTTAATAGGTATGCCACGGACCTTCAAAGCCTTTTTGTGCTCCTTTCTGAAATGGTATATAAATGTTTCGTTATTTTTATTTGCCAGGTCGTATCCGCTTGGCGGCTCACTTCGACGGTTCCTAGTCCCGCCGCGTCGTATAAGAGATGCATTCCTTTATATTTTTGATGTAGGTTAGTATTACTCGTGTTCCAAACGCGGCACCTGAAACTTGGAGTGATGTGAATCAGGGTCGCAACGAATTTTAACTACTAGACTTATGTAAGTGTCCAATAAATTGTGATGTCTGTAACAATAATATTTTAGATGTTTATATTTTTATGTGTTTATTTAGTATAAGAAATCTATTGGTGCATTCGTCAAATGTTAAAAGTGCCGATTGAAAAATAATGTCCCACGTCTTGTACAATGTAAAGGTAAGTCTTAAGAATCATCTTGACCGAATACTTTTATTATTTTTTAGTGTATGAATCCTAACAATGTTTTATTTTAATTGACTAACGCTATTTTTATATGTTTCCAACTGAGTCAGTTACGTACTCCAACGTTACTTGTTGAACTATTTATAAAATTGTTTAGAACTTATCAACAGTTTAACTGCGTAACTCTAATCAATTTTATATTTTATTTTACCTTTTGACATTTTATATATAATTTTCTTAGTTTTATATTTCCGTGGCTCTTCATGTAACAAAGGACTGAACAAGCTTCAAATGATACTTTAAGGTACTAATAAGTTTATTAAAGATCTACAGTATATTATCTACGTAATAATTTGTAAGTAGATAATGTTACTGCCATTGATACGAATAAAACAATAATAAACACAAAATGTACATATCATTGATTTGAGGCTCAAAATATGTTAAGAATAGTTGCTAAGTTTTATTAATAAATATCTCGAGCACTTGTAACATTTTTCGGATGCCCACACAAAGTACAATGATCATACAATATGTTGATTGTCCTAGAGTTTTATCTCCTATAATATATTTCGGCCACAAATCTATTTGCATGTATCTTGCTTGTTTTTTTGTATTGTTTCAAAATATTGTCTTAAAGTTATTGTACAGACGAATTTTAATTTCTCGTTCGTAGGGGTATCACATTCGAATTTATGTAATTTTAGATAACATTTACATTCATGGTAAGGTCCTACGATGAATTACGTAATTAAATACGCCAGTTAATTGTTGAATCTCACTGTTGCGAACTGGCCTTAATGACGTGTCAATTAGTAACGTGCAAAGGTTTTATAAGAGTATTCGATGAATGTAGATGTAGGTGATATTATTGTTTTGATAGCATATGCTCGTACCTAAAGTGCGATGATGCTTTAATTAATGACGGCCGTTTGTGTTTTTCAAATTAAATTTCATAGTTCCACATAGTATCCACTGCAGAAAGATGTTGATTTAAGTTCCATATACGGTAGTACAATCAAACTGATTGATTAGTTATAATTGGAGACAGCATCACATAATTTGCTGGCTAAGCATTTATTGGCCTGTTTGCACATTAAAATATTGTAAACGATTAAGGCTTCTAACCTCTAACGAGTTGAGCCGAGTTATAGTTGATGCCAAAGCACTATGGATGGTCCGACTTTTAATTAGCTGCAGTAAAATGACACTTCTTACTGCCATTTCGTTAAAAAAAATTGCCACACTATCTCTACTAGTGACGTGATTAAAACGCAATGAAACATCGTTTTAATTTAGATATTCGAAATTGATCAATTTTGATTTAACCGTAAACAATCAAATGTTCTTTGTATTGATTGGATATAAATATATGTTGTAGGTTCAAACCAGCGTAAATACATAGTCTACTAAAGATATTTTTTTAAATTTTTACTCTAAAACTCCTATATCGATTTAAGAAATATTTTTTTTTAAATACATTAAACCTTTCATTAGGAATTATTTATTTATTTATTTCATTAACAATTTTTACATAATAACATTAAATAAACAGGGTTATTTGCAAAACACCGAAAACCTCAAAAATAAGAATATTTAAAAGAATTTTTTGTGATTAGAGTTAATGCTTTATAAAAATCCAATCCGATCACTGATTTGATGACAAAACAATAATAAGGCATTGCTCAATATTTTTGTTGTAAACTTATATTATCCTGAATTTCATTATTTAAATCATCCTCTAATAATATTATCCTCTTTTATAAAATCAATTTAACATGGATCGATTTTGAACTGAATGTTACTTGAATGAATCGATTATTTAGTCACATTCCTATTTCATTTTCATAAAAAGTGGTAACTTAAGCTGTCATTTTATTTCAGCTAATTAAAAGTCCGACCATATTTAAACTCTATCCCTCTTATTACAATGTTTTTTCTTTCGATCAGGTTTAAATCACCGAGCCAGTTATTGAATTAAGAACCCAACTAATATAGAAATATTATAGAAATGCATTTCTTTATGCGGTCTGTATGAAAAACTACATCAGCTGTGCGAGCTGAGCTAGACTAACTTAGCTTAGCTCTTGGTCTGCAATCCGCTTTATACAAAAATGACAGCTTAGTTTGGTGCTAAGTTGTCATTTTGGTATTTAGAACTTTGCCTAAATCGAAATAAAGTTAGAAATTCAAATACTGGCTCAAAGGCTAACTAACGTTAGATTATTTTTGTAATAAGACGGTATTGGGCTTAATTGGCTTGTACTGAATACTAAAATAATGTATTAAAAAACGCCTTTAGTTAGTGTGAATCATTTTGTTAATGGGAACTATTTCCTTTTGTCTTTCTAACATCCCTAACAAATGTTTCATGGTTTTTATTGTACCTTTATTTTATTTTTATAGATCTAAAAAAATCTAATGGGGTTAGTCTGTCTGACATATGTTTCAAACGACAGCTAACCTACAATAGGCGTTAGTGATATTTTATTTAGTCAATATGATTTGGATTAATGAATAAATAGTATTATCAGATTTATTTAAATACATACATATTGGAAATGATAAGCTAATGATTAAAAATTGTAAATACACAATTCGTGATTTAAGTCTGTATTCTAAGGCATTACCACTGTGATACTTCTGTACCATTGAATGCCATAATTTGGTTTCAACTCAATAATATAATATGTAATCACAAATATTTTGTAGTACGTGCAGACGTCTTGTAATCATAAGTCAACTACATATTTTCGTAGGTATGTATATAGTGTACATAATATTACATTGAATATTAAATTGGTACAAAATATGAACATTTTAGAAGTAAAATATTATACACTCTATAATGTGGAACTACGATATTTAATTGTGAAATAATTATTTACAGATAATTGGATTTATATATTTTATGTAAGCAGGATCTTGCATAATGGAAGTATATTTTTTCAATGCAATTAATTTTACATTTGTACACACTGCCAGTCCGCATTTACATCAGTATTGGCCATCAGATCTATGTATCAAAAAGAGATATTTTAAGTAAGATTTATATCTACTAATTTAATGACCATTATGATTGTCATGGGAGTTCTGAATGCGACGACGTTCACATAAGGCCAGAATACTGTCTATCAAATGTTACTTAAGGTTTATAAATTAATTACTTACCAAGTTCTCTAAGACTGTAGTGAAGATACATTTAAGTACTTTCTAAGCTGTTGTTTTATTTTCTGACCAATAACTATGTATTTTGTAACAGTAAGATAGAATTTAAGTATGCATTCGAAGTTCATTACGGAAAGATGTAACATTTAATATTATTTTTCCTACATCTTCGTAATTCTGTGATTATTTGTTATAGTTTTAACTAGTGCTAGTGAATCGATGTATTTGAATTAGAGTCGTTTCAGTATTGCATGTATGGAATGTGTCGGAAAATATATGTTATTTTTTCAATAATAAATGGTACTTTTCATTATATCTCTGAACAAGCACATTCCCACTCAAGAAATCGATCTACAAACTATCTACTACTAGATACTTAACCAGGGATTAAAGTTCATAGCTGACCTAGGCGCGTTTCCACTATAAAACACTAAACTACAATAAAATGTAATTAGGAATTTTAAAATTTGTTATTGATCTTCGATCCTATGTCATAGCAATGATTGCACTGTTGTATTTTCAATACGCGGCGTTGAGGCGAACGTTGTAAATCCAACAGCGCGCTCTTATTCAGGCATTACTTATAGGTGTCGCCTAGCCAATGTGGCAGAAAAGCAATTTTTCTGGTTGCATTAATAACACAAGATTCGTTTGTACAATTTAAATGTAAATAATCCTCTCTAATCACGATACGAGCAAATAAAACTACACTCACATTGCTATGAAAAATGGTAGGCGTAAAAATTTGTTTTTTTGATTTTTTCGTTAAAAATGTTATGAGGCTTGGCCGTTTCGTTACTACAAGAACTATTGTATAACAGAAAAGTAATGAACAGTGAATAACTTTTTCACCTTACGCCCATGTGATGGTAGCGAAACGGCCAAGCCACATATTTTGACTACAGTGTAGAGTTTGTGAAGTTAGGGCGTGTAGAGTTAGAAGCTTGGCTCTACATGAGATCTGATAACTTTTTGGCAGTGCGAGCCAGAAAGTATAAGAGCTATGCAATTGAAACTTTATAGGTTTAATAAGTCAACCACTGAAATCATATGCCGAAAATTTTGTTTATCTGGTATAATCCAAACCCAAGTTAAGAAGGTTCAAAAATACGACGAAGTGCTTCGAGAAAAGGTAGGTAATGGCGCCGATTCTGTTTTTCACAAACTAAACTAAATTTAAGTTCCTGCATCTTTTTCTTTCTATTTCATTAAGAAAAGGACAGAAGATAAATATTAGTTTAGTCCTGTCAAATTAAGATACTCCATAGACAACTTTAGACAAGATTAAAAAAATGGCTACTAAAAATACGTCAATTTACGTCAGGCGCCGACTAATTTGACAGGACTAAACTAATATTTATCTTCTGTCCTTGCCATAATGAAATAGAAAGAAAAAGATGCCTGAACTTAAATTTAGTTTAGTTTGTGAACAACAGAATCGGCGCCAGTGCCCTTGCGCTTCGCTTGACTCGTCTTGGCGGGGGCACTCCCGTGCCCCCCCAGATATGGCGGCAGGGCTGACATGACACGGTCGCTTAGTGAAGGCCTGAGGGTCTGTCCACACAATGGCGGAGTCGCGACGCCCTGAGTGGTGCCGGTGCGGTTTTCGAATATCCATAAATATCCGGTGTGCATGCAGCATGCCGCTGCATGCTCACTGGACTTGCAACTGGCAAGACGAGGGAGTCTTACCGCGCCGCATTACCGCATAGCAAGGACGTTTTACTCCTAGGATTTCCAAGTTTTACTCAATGGAAACGTACATTATGGAGATTAAAAGTATTCATAATATTATTAAATTATTCAGAAGGGTCGGTTAACCCCGTTTGAATGGTGTCATCAAAATGCAGGTGTTCTTATATGGCATTGTGTTGGTTCGATTACCGGATCAAAAATGGGAAAGGGACTTCAAAAATGTATATATGCAGTTTTACTTACTTCTGAAAAAAAAACTGAATGTTTCCTTGGAGTAAAAATTGGTAGCATCAATATTTAAGGTACTTCCCCTTCAGGGCCTACTTCAACTTTCCACCCTATATAACTGAATGGGCCTTAAATGAAATATTCAGACACTATAATTTACACTTTTTATTGCAACAGCAAAAAAAACTACCTACTTATTAAACATTAAAACATAATATATTGCGGCAGTTAAGTTCATTTTGTCAGATCAGAGAGGGCTCCATGGCGTTTCTCCCAGATCATGCGGTGCTTTTGCTTCATGTATGCTTTGCGAGCATCTGCATACGCTCCAAGATCACCATCTGAAATATAGCATACCTATTATATAGCAAGTTGCTAGGTTAACCCATGACTGCCCACTGCTTGGCTGCTTTTTAGGTAATGTCGGCGATTTTTGTTTTGGAGTAATTGGAGTGCAGCACTGTTTTCCTAACACGGTCCGTTAATCTGACTCCTAGATTCATTGCTCGCTGGCAAGCCTCAAGCTTGAACCTCTCCTGCACCCTAATTGCGTAACACACTATCAATCGGAATCTAATCATTTTTAAGCAAATTTCTAATCCATTGCTTCATAAGTTCGAAAAATTTGTCTGCTCAACACGTAAATAACGCAATGAATGTTGTTGAGCTGTCAAAATTAAACCGATTCCGATTGATAAATGTGTTACGCAATCGCCCCGCTGAACTTGAGCGCCATCGAGCCAGACCCAGGAAATGATGGTGGGTCGGGTCGGGCTTGACCCCTACAGTCAGGATTGGTCCACACTAGCTCAAACAGAGAGGTGTGGAAAGGAGCAAGGGAGGGTTTTGCCCTGCAGTGGGACAACATAGGCATAAATAATAAATACTGTGTACATTGCATAAATCAGTCCTGTAAGTTGCTGCAAGAAAGGAGTTTTATGTAAATTGTTCATTTTCATAGAGAAATACATTTTTTTTTGTTGTGATAATGGGAAGAATGGTATTGGAATGAAACATTAAATGCTATATCCAGAAGTTTATAAGGTATCTCTAGATAAAACCCTGGCCTAGAACTCAGAAACCTGAAATCAGAAATTTTGTTTAGGGGCAGATTAAATAGGTACCATGTAAACTTAGGAGGGGCATATGTATGCCATTCCATGAAGATAAGTAGAGTCCGTCCCATGAAAGAAGTCCCGCAGAAATGGCACCACACGCATGCAACAGAGAGATAAATCTTGTATTTAAATATTTATCTCAATATAAGCACTAGTTAATAAAATGCACAATCTTAAATAATAGGGAATAGTATATTTCATTACAAGTGCGGAAAGGCTGTCATTGCAAAGAGTTCCGACAAATGTCTACCCGAGCCGAGGCGCAGCCGAAGGCGAGGTTTGACAGTCGGAACAAGTTGCCGGTTCCGCAGGTGTACTGAACGACTATTTTTAATACAGTTGCGAAAAAATGAAGCAATTTAATAAAATAATAAAAACACAATAAACTCGAACTATCTAATCATTTTTTCTGGAAAATGGCGCCAACCGTAGAATATAAGCAGAGTTTTTTTTTTCTTCACCCATTTTGGTAGGCAAAGGGAACTATCCATACAGCTTAGTCTTCAGTATATTTTTTTTATTGATATGAAATGAAAATGAAATTTAATAAGATGAAATGAAATGAACCCTAACCTAACTCATTCAATTAAATCATTAAATCTGATATTGAAATAAATTAGTAGCTTCTTTTTAGAAATATACGTATTTGTATGAATCACAAAAACTCTTTAGTAAAAACTTCATGGTTGGTTTTTCTTTTTAATAGACATTATTTTGACAGTTGGGAAAGAGAACGCACGAGTTCGGGAAAGATAAAAAAAAAGCACTATTATGTAATAGCCCACATCCCAAACGCTATACGTCCCTGCAATACACCACTTTTTGAGCAACTGTATTAAAAAAGTAGTTGAGGTAGGAGGGTTGCAGTAGGAGGGTTGCAGTAGGATTGTTGCTAACTATATAATAATAATTAGTTTCACATATTGCTGCAATACTTCTTTTGTGGGATGGACTCTAAAATAATAATACAATTAAAAATGGTCTTAAATAAAAATATTTAAAAATATAGTGGGAAAACTTTTGCATGTTTAGCTCATCATAATCAAAATAATACTTACATTTGATAAACCAGGCCTCTTCAGCATCCTTGTAAGAATCCCAGAGAGGTTTGCAATGCTTTGCATGGTCTGGGTTTTCATAAAGCATGCAGTCCTCATAACGACTGCGCAAGATACTTAGGATCTCAGAGTCCACAGCTCTGAAAAGTGAATATATGAAATGAAAATATTTTTTATTATAACAGCGGTGGTATTCTCTAGTAATCTCACCGTGAAAACTTAGGTGAAGTGAGCGTGGAGTGAGCTGTCAATAGTGTCAATTCCTAGCAAAAACAAACTCACTTCACCTAAGGTTTCACGGTGAGATTTTTACAGAATCGACCGGCAGATTACCTATATCGTAAGAACTAAGCCTAAACCCGCTTGGACTAGAAGGATTCTTGCATATAGTCTGTATCAAAAGTATCTGATGAAAGTGGAAACAAAATTTTCAATTACTAATATGCCTTGTCCCCAACAGCAAATAGCTGCCAGAATAATGGTGGTCATCTATTTAATTGAAACTGACAAAATTTTCGGATTTTAGGTTTGTGAACATTATCAGGACTCTTTTAATAATATTGATTGATGTTTGTTTGTATTGAATGGTTGTGAATAGCCACACTAGTTCATTTCTTACGCAATCACTCACTAAATGTAATTAGTAACATATTCAACATATTCATCTGTACTTAGACAGTTTTTACTCTTTATCTGGCCACTTTTTCCAACAACTATTGTTTGAATAACAACAATAAATTGTAATTGAAAATTCATCAATCAAAATTGAGGTCATAAAATTAATCTTATTAATTGTCAAATGAAAAACATATTTAGATGATTTAAAATAAGAGTATTGGGTTAAAGTACCTATTCAAAAAATTAATTTTATTTAAAAAAATTCAAATTGAGTGCATTGAGCACTCAATTTGAAGTCATACTACATAATGGTAGGTACGTTTTCTGATCCAATTGTTTACGTTCTTATTAGATACTTTTGGAACAAACCATACCTATTTAATAAGAGACCCAAGATTGTTGATGATAATAATAATAATTAGATTGTAACACCATTTCTTTTAACAGCATAATAATCCAACAATATTCTATGTAAAGGTTGTAAGCTATTTATCAAAAACAAGATAATTATCGATGAAATAGGAGCTAACCTATCACGTTTGAATTGTGAGTTCGCTTCGAAATCGCAAACGACATCATCGTCGTAGCACTGGTCGATGGTCGGCACGCGGCGGAACTTCTGGTGATACCACGGGTACTGCTTCTGATTTGGCACCACAACCTTGTCTGAAGTACAATAACACCATTATTCGCATACGGACTTACATAACAATAAACCGATTTTAAATTTGAGGATATTTACCACGGAATGCAGTTACTGGCGAATCGATTGTAGCGTAAAGAGCGCTCATAAAACCTCTAAAGACATTGGTGTCTTTCTTTTCACAATCGTCGTCTTTCCCCATTATTTTGATTTTTTACAGAATGTGGCTTTTTATGTGAATCAATGTAAAAGTTATGAAAATTTTCTTCGTTTGCTATCAACTTCACAATTGACAGTCACACACTGACACTGACAGTGACAGATCGCACAGTTTTGTTTTTAATTTTTCGGCTTTGGATACCAAGTTACACCATTTATCCTACAAGATACAATTATTGTATTAATGAAAGTGACCTATTTAAAGGGATAGCGACGAAATAGGTAATGTGAATAATGGTCATCAGATCCCAAAATGCGACCTAACTGACCACACCTTTTGACAACACACACACAACAACAACAACAACAGACAATTGAACAGACAATTTTGACCCTAGAGGAATTTAATGCAATAGCCCCACAAATCAAATTCTAAGAAAGTTAACTGCACCTACTAGGTGCCACGATTTAAGAAGACAGCTTTTCTCTTTTCTTCGGCGATACAATTAAAAATTTCAATTCATTTTTCGGATGGACTCTCCAAAATTAATTTTCATTCACCCGATTAGATTCTGCTGTTTTGGCACGAATTTTATATGTTTTAAATGCTCTTCCTCTATGGGAGGAACCATACCTACACCTCGTGAACAAAATTGACCAAATTGTTCGCAGCAGACTAACATCCATTTTAAATGTGGCCTTGGACGACCGAGTCTTGCTGCAAGCCACACTACCCATCCGTTTTGGACAGCTCGGCGTCCGCAAAATTACCAGTATTAGCCTACCGGCGTTCTTGTCCTCTGTCCACAGCACTAAAAAATGGACCCGGAAAGTTTTGCTTTGAAGTGCCTTGTTTGAACGATGCGGTGAATGCTTGGAAAATGGTTTGCCCGGATACAGATCAGATCGGCCCGTGAACCCATCTTCCCAGAGACAGTGGGATGAATCGCGCTGCAGGTTGGTACGGAACCTGTAATTCCTGAAGATTGATTCGTGATGAATTTATTACAGGGTTTAATTTTTTTTTAATATTCTTCGCTCTTTAAATTCTTGCACAGATAATTATTATTATTTTAGGACTGTTAGCTTTTAAATTATGTCCGCGCTGAGCTCGTATTTTCTACAAAATGGTTTCGATGTTTCACATCTGCCAGTTATACCTAGGTAGATACAGCGTGAAATTTTAATGGTTGTGTTCCCGCGGCAGAACGATTTGTACTCAGTAGTGCTATGCATGGAGTATGCATGGAGTTAAATTATTAATTATCATTTTTTTTTCAAGTAATTATAAAAATATGATCTCAACTCGAAAGCAAGAGAATCAATAGTAACTCACGTGCGCCCCTACCATCTTTGCAGGTAGCACGACCACGCGCAGTCGTCTTTTTGCGCTGTACCTATACTATTTGTTCGAGATCGCGTTCGAGTGTGGTTTTTCACAATTGTAGATCTGTCATTTTTTAATACATTATTTTTATTTTTTTATAAATCGATTGTACTGTCAAGACAAAATCATTTCGCTTCGGGAAAACAACCATTAAAATTTCACGCTGTATACTTATACAAGCTGTGTGAAAGTGTTGCTTTATATAAATATTGTTGCATTTATTTATTTATTTGGTCCACCACTAACATCTTGAATAAAAAATAGCGTCTTATAAATAACTTTAATTGTGCTGTAATTGTTACACTGTTCAAAGTTTTTGACACCACATGAACTAAAATTATGTTAATTTGTAGCCTAGGTACATTCACAAGCCAACCTAAAACTAAAGTACCTACTAAGTAGGTACTACTAATTTAGTTATAGCAACATTTTTACTGGACTGCCTAAAGTGTTACATGCTCTATGGGACTGCCTCGTTGGTCTAGTGATCGCAAGCGCTACTGATACGTACGAGGTCCTGGGTTCGATACCCAGGTCATAGTGTTATAGGGTTTTTCCATCAGGAATTTTTCAGTAGCAACCCGGACTCTAGATTTGTGCTCGGTTGATGGTAATAGGCTCGCCCCTATTTCATGGGATTTAAACACAACTAGCGAAATGTGGGTGTACTATACATAGGTACACCGCTGCCTAACACTTTGGGGATTACAGGCGTGATGCTGTTATGAATATGAATGAATTGTTAACTATGTAGGTATGTCTTGAACCAACTAGCCAAGTAAACTTCGGTCTACCTAATTTATAAACTCCCAGTGGTATCTAAAGCGAATGGGGACGAGCCACTGACCTGTATTATACAACTTGTATGATAGAGGTCAGTGGGACGAGTCAAATTGACTCAACTTGCAAAATTCATAACTGTTGACTTGACATTGTGGTTGACACTTCGTCAGTTGTGGCGTCCGCGTCGGTCGACTGCAAAAGTAACTTGCCGTGGCCACACCGAGCGATGTGGATTAATGTTAAAATATTGCGAAAACTATCCAACATTTATGGAAAAGTAGCGGCTAACTTTGAGGTGTCCGCGAGTCCGCGTTGACTGCGGTGCATTCAGGCACTTTTCGAACCCGCTGCGGGAGAACAGCCCGTGTAACAAAACCAACCACTATAATCGTCACTAATTTTTATCATCAAACAACTGCAACCAACCACCATATACACAAATACCTGCTCAAGGACCCTCACAACTGTTATTATTTCAAACAGCGACGGACGATAGCCATTCTATTATGTACTTAATAGATTTTAGTAGATACACATTGACTTTAATTTAACAAGTATTAATACTTTAAACATATCATGGTACAGTTAGAGGAGCTCGTGGCTAAATGATGATAGCGGGTCGATCGAAGGTTAAGCTACGCTTGCTGTGGTCGGTTCGTGGATCGTTGACCATCCATTACATTTCGAGACCCCTCGAGATGTCCTCTAAAAGTACGTTAGGCTGTTGGTTCCGGCTGTCATTCTTAGATCTTTGACAGTCGTTATAGTAGGAAGCCCAAAGTCTGACAACTAGTCTTACCAAGGGGTATCATGTGAAGGAACGACTGTCGCAACTAGAGGGGTCTTATCGCGATAGCGGCGATAAGACCCCTCTTTGAGGAGTGGCTAGAGAGGCGCCACGGCGCCCTCACCTACCGCCTGACGCAGGTCCTCACCGGACACGGAAGTTTCGGGAGGTTCCTGCACATCATCAGGCGGGAGGAAACGCCCGGGTGTCACCATGGCTCAGGGAGAGAGCCTCCCGTCCCAGCCGCCGCGGGAGACGCTCCGGGCGTCGGGAGCCGCGCGACGACTCCCGGCCACCGTAGGCGCGGGCCTGCGGGCGGAGAGTAATGGGTAGCTCACCGTCCGATCAGGACCAGGCCCGTGCCGGACGGCGCGTACGTGTTCCACGCGCGCCTCAAAGAGATGTCAGCATCGAGGAGGGGCCCCATAGGGCCGAAGCCTGCCGGGTCAGCGGGATTGTCCGAAAGGGTTACCGCTGGCCCGGAACATAAAGGGCTAAGGAAGGAACACGGGTGGGTTTTAGTCAGTAAGAGTCTGACACTCCCTTCCGCTCCACCCAGAGCGGGAGGGGTCATTTGATGATTTCCCATCCGCAAAAAAAAAAAAAGGGGTATCATGTTTGTTCTTGGAGGTACGAGAGGCAGTCTATAGATTTATAATACTGATATTCAGCTGCATCTGGTTAGAGTGGAAGCCGAACCCAATAGACTTGGGAAAACACTAGGGAGATTGATCATGGTACAGTTTCCTGCAAACAGATCTACTGGATAATGAAATATTTTCGAGAGGCCTTTTACCTATAGGTTCGTAAATGAAAATAAAGTGGACTGTAAACACTTATAATACGGTTGTAAAAGACAGTACAATGTTGGGACTAAACTTTGGACAACAAGTATGTAATAAATATTTAAATACATAAAATATAAGCTAAAATAATGGGCCCAATATACTACCCTGAGGGACACCAAACCTATGGTACGGAGCGAGAGTGCATGGGAGGCCATCGCCTCCTTCTGCGAAGCAGTAATGCTTGGGAAGGAGGAGGCGGAGCACGTGAGGGAGAGGCAATCTTTTCGCCCTCACACTTCTAGCTGCCGCAGGAGACGCCCTGGGCGTCGGGAATCGGTAGCCGATTCCCGGCCTCAGTAGGCGCGGGCTTGCGGACGACGAGCAATGGGCAGCTCGCCGTCCGGTAAGGACCAAGCCCAGGTCGACAGCGCGTTGTGTTCCACGCGCGCTTCCAAGAGATGTTAGCACTAACTGACGGGGTCCGCCAGGGTCGATGCCTGCCAGGGTCGTGGGTTGTTCGAGAGAGATACCGTACCGTATGGCACAGGCAACTGAAGGAACACGGGTGGGTTGTAGTCAGTAAAAGTCTGACACGCCCTCCCGCTCCGCCCAGAGCGGGAGAAGTTAATTGATAATTTCCCACCCAATAAAAAAAGGGACACTAAACCTGCAGTATTTCCTGCACGCGACGTTGTGCCTTTGCCCGTGACATTATGATGGTCCGCAAGAAAGAAGAGAAAGAAACACATTGTTTATTTTATCCAAACTCCACAGTGGTATCAAAACTTAGAAACTTAGGTTGTTTTTTTCCGTGGGGAAATCCTCATGGAACTATAGACTATGACCTGGGTTAGAGTTAGGACATAGCATAGCGTCTTTTTATCCCGGTAGTACGTTCCGGGGGATAATTTCCGACCCCCACGAGGGTGAAGCCACGTGAAAAAGCTAGTAATAACAATTTAAAACCATCGTATTATTATGACATCGTTGATTGTGCCTTGTTAAGTTTAGTCTAACTTTTAAATATAGACAGGGAGAAATATTCGGAGTTGATGGCTAAAATTCAGTAATACGAGAGGCACCAAGAGAAGTAGAACTTTTAAATATCGACTATTTATGAATTTCACGGGTTTTGCTTACCCACCCTAACAAAAGTAGTAGGTACACGGTGTGAACGTCCCATCGAAGTGAAAACCAAGCTATAGATGACTAAACAGGCTTACCAAAACGTAAAAACGTATTTAAAGTTCATGTGACTTTTCTTATCACTATGATATTTAGGGACAGTCGGTATAAGTATCAAAGAATGGATCGAATCACTTTCTTAATAAATAATGTCACCTTACCATGGTACCACGCCATGCGCATTACATGTAGGTACCATGTACGGACGCCAGCAGGTCAACCTACCCGAAACTGTCAGATTTTCCCAATCAACCTTGAACCTTATGTTTTAGCAATAAAGTCGAAAATCTATTAAAGAAATCTGACAGATTGTAGTAACTTGATGTGTCTTACTTAACTAACTTGGTCTGTACCTGTATTTTGTAAAGTTTCTATAATTATGTGTGTAATTTAAATGGTGTACAGTCACGAGCACTAATATGTCAACACTTGGCAACTTTAAATTGCGATTTTTTCACGAAATAACGAATGCCAAGTTGAAATACTACACTTTGCATAAACCTATAGGTATAACATAAAATTTCATTCAACAATAAAGGAGAAAATCGCCTTTGAATAAAGCCCAGTGTATACATACTTATGCTCGTGACTGAACATATTAAAGAGTAGGTATTCTATTCTATAATGTTATTGTTCGTGCAAAGACTTCGACTGTTCCCACATCGACATAAATAATAAACATGACATAGTTTAAGTAGAAGCCTCACATAGCCGGTGTCAAAAATGTACTTAGGCCACATTGGATCTCTCAAATTGTTGGCTAAACAACCTAAATATTTTATTTGTTTAATCATTTAACAACATCTAAAATAGTTATCCCTCGAAAGTCATGCCAACAAAGGATTGTTCTATAGCTGTAAACAGGAAGACAAAGCTCTAGCTTTGTTTTCCTGTTTCTTAACCGTCGACTCGACGGTGTAAAGTCGCTAGAAGGCCAAAAATGACTTTCCGATACTATTTCGTCATATTGTGTACCGGAAATTCCTCCACGCATCGCGTCTGATGTAAGGGTGCATTCGACAGCTGATAGGCCTAATAAAATCTCATTGTATAGCTAAACTCTTTACACTGAGCGTCAAGTCATTGAACGAAGGGCGGGGGCGCGCATGCGTAACCGATACCTACCAATTTGGGTTGCTATTCACGACAACAAGCGCATTCGTGGTGGAAAATATTACAAAATTTAAAATTATATATTTTTATCATGAATTGCACGTCAAATTTTTGTGATGTCATGTGGCAGCCTCAGTTCCATCCAAAATGTTAGTTTAAACCTGTAAGAGCCACCGATTCAAATTTTCAGCAGTCTAAAAGCTCTGTACCTATGCTATTTTTTTATTACATTTAGATCGAAATGTGAACGTTGTTGTGAAAATGTGTTTGTTAGAATAAGTGTGAATTATTGTGTAGAACTTTTCAAGGGTAGAAAGCTCTTCCGGAGCTTGCAACCCGTTTGAGAGGAGTCCTGTCAGTCCACCATTGCGTATTACGTTAGTGTGGGAAGGCGTCGTGTTGTGTTTTCACGCGACACGCGGTAGCGGAGCGCGGCGGTATGGCGCTGCGGCGCTGGTGATGTTAAGGCATTAAAGACTTCTTATTATTATTATGCCTGTCATAGACACCGGTTACAGAGTGTACAATAAAACAACTGATTGTCAAATTGACAAAAGTCAAAAGAATATATTTATCTGATCTGATTCTATAAATTCTGTTTTAATGATTCCCATACCTAAAGTATTCACAACTTTAATAGGTGATTCAGTCGTGTGGCGCGCGCGTTAGCGGCCAGTGTTCTCCCAGTGCTCATGCGAGTGCGGTGTCGACGCGATGAAGTGGCGCGCGGCGCCTTCCCGCGCCAAAGAGCGCGCCAATATCAGTTTCTTCATCTTCATCATGTTCTTTGCGGTGTTTGGTGTCATAATACTCACTGAACTGCTGCCACTGGAACGGCCGAATGAGCCCACGACGAGATCGCGTAATGAACATCTGCAGGTCAGGAACCCTGTATTAATTTCTCTCATTATGATTCTGACTCTAGCACAATGACATTCAAAAATTTATAGAAGCATCTTGAACATAGACTGGAGACTATTCGTGCTAATTTGTTAAAAATTGTATTCCATCCAGATAATATGGATAATTTATATAGTATGTACCTAATTGTAGACAATATCTACAGTTGCTTGCAACATCGGTTGCTGAAGTTAAAAATAAACATTTTGTGGATATCTTAGTAGAAATGTAAGTATCTGTCGAAATATAATTAGTACTCAAAAGTCAGGACTCAAAGCAAAGCACGGTTAAATCGTTTCAGAGCAACATTTAGACATACTAAAGATATAAACGGTTAAGATACCCAAATGGCGATGACTGAAGATATCACCATTATGAGCTCAACACGCATTTGCCTAAAGGGAAACATCGTTTGGATGCGAACCCGCCTGACTTATGAATGGTGAAGCTCATTAATTGTCCAATTATTACCAACATTGTAAAAACTGTAAGCTTTGAGCTTTGTTTGATAACACATTCGTTACGTAAGCTTTGTTTTGATTGGGAGTTGAGCAAATATTTACGTCGGCGAATTTAATGTAAGTGTTCCATTCAGTGGCACTCGGAATTGGAGTTGAGGGTCTTTGCTCGTGTTTGGGTCACAGTGGGCACATGTAAGCTCTACAGGTATTAGCAGAATTTGTTGCAGTGTTTAGATATTTATTGTTGGTATGATGTTTATTTTCAAAACTGATTGGATTATGAATATTTTGGGTATGATCCACATTCAACTATGTTGGCTGTGAGTATCATTTATGGGATTGCATATACCATTTTCGCTTGAAATTTATGAATAAGTAATGCACTTGTTTTTTGCTGTCTGACATGTCACCAGCTTTTTCCGTCAAGCTGAATCTATGAGTTTTCACCAACGTGAGCAAGAAGAAGTACTAGTATTTTACCAAATAGCAATATGTATTCTACTTCTTCATCGAACCATTCGAAAACCTTGCATTAATGAACATTTGGTAATATAGGTACCCAAGTATCCATCGGGTATTCTGATTGCTAATGCTGTACCTACTTTAGGTATAAGATTTTTTGCTGTTTCTACAGTAAAATTATCTACCTAATTAGGAAGCTGTCGCATTTTTGAACTCCCGATACGTTCTGTCTGTCTTTTTCGACAACACACGAAGAGATATTTAATATAACGTTGAAGAACGTAATATTAAGTATCTCTTCTTAACGAACGAAGAAACAAAATGGTATCAAATATATATACACAATATGCATATTGACCATAACAGTCCATTGTTACACAAAAGAACGCGACTGTGGAGAGGGAGGGGTAGCGCATGATGTCCCTATACTTGAAAAGCAGGTTGGTGACCGTAGAGCCGGTTTTTTGCGAACCAGTGACCCTGACGTTGTCCACAAGCCTGGAACATGTAGGTATTTGATGTTACTTAAATTATTTTTATTGGTCGTTTTAAAATTCCCGTCAGGATAACAGCCATTTACGTAAGCTAGTCATGATTGGATTTCAAACCTATCAGATTGCAATTTCTGTCACATTCAATCTATAATTTATCTGTCATCGGATAAAAGCAGTCTTTACAGCCCTGCTATTTTACTACAGAAGTCCTCTTCATTAACGATATTATTTTCGTACAATGCTTCAAACAGTGTGGGAGTAAGTAAGTACTCATAAGTCACAGTTATTAATGCAAACTATAAGGGCTGATTTTTCAATCTATCTATATATATAAATAAAAAGAATAGTCCTGACTGACTGATTGACTGACTCATCAACGCCCAGCCCAAACCCTTGGGCCTAGAGAGCTAAATTTTTGCACAGAGGTTCCCTTTATAAGGTAGACAAGGATTAAGGAGGGATTTTCCGAAATTCAACCCCTAAGGGAGTTCGCACAGTCTAAACCGCTGGTCCTAGAGACATGAAATTTGGAGGGTGCGTTCTTTGTGAAGAGTACCTAGGTATCCAATTAGAAAGGGTTTTTCGAAATTCCACCCCTAAGAGGGTGAATAGGGAGAGGGTGAAATTTCACGCGGACGAAGTCGCGGGCAGAAGCTAGTTTATCTATATATCTATATATATAAAATGGTAAACTGACTGACTGACTGATTGTTGATATATCAACGCACAGTCTAAACCGCTGCTCCTAGAGACATGAAATTTGGAGGGCGTGTTCTTTGTGAAGAGTAGGTATCCACTAAGAAAGGGTTTTTCGAAATTCCACCCCTAAGAGGATGAAATTTCACGCGGACGAAGTCGCGGGCGGAAGCTAGTCGACAGATAATTGTTGGAATAAAATTGACGTCTGACAGTTTTTGTATCCAGGAAGAACTGTCAAAAATTAAAAAAAATATGCCTCCTATAAAATTATCTGGCGTTGGAAAAACCAGCCCTAAATGACATAATTGGCGTTGATGTATTTCAAAGATAAATTGACTAACGCGATCACGCAATCAATTTTGTTACTATTTCATTGGTTTTGATATGGGTATCAGAGGAATCTAGTGGTGACGGAACTTTGAGATTGTTCTTTATATATTTAATTGTTGTTCTTTATATATTTAATTGTTGTTTATTATATACCTACTGTTCTGAACTGACGATAGCGTCGATAGCTTGTTCTTAATCACTGTTATTCTAAGTTTACCTACCCAGAAACTGCTGGGTTAGTAGGTACTGTTCCCCTCGTTCTTGTTTCCACCCGAAAAATTATATACTTTATAATCCCGTTTTGTCACACGAAATCGAGGTGGTATACTCAAAGAAAAAGTACCTACTAAGTGATTATTAATAAGTATGTTTATTCAAGTTATTCTACATCATCACAAATCAAATTACAGCTTTTGTAAATTTTACAATTAGTATATTCACAAAAAAAATATCTTGGAAATAATAACTACTTACCTACTTAATATAATTATACCTACTAAAAATGTTACCTTTAAAAATATAAAACACGTTACAGAATAATTCTAAATTTTAAAAATATTCTCAATCAACAGGTGTACATTTTATAATTAAAATAGACCTGTTTATACATATTTTAAAAACCAATCAATAAATAATAAAAATCAACAACTTTGAGTAAAAATAACTAAATAATTATATTTTGGTGTGCATACCTACTTATCTTTTTCTTGCAGTCATCATTCATATAATTATTAAAATTCGTTTCTAAAAATAATATTTCGGCAGTTGCACTTTCTTGCTTCACTGTACTTAATATTTAAATTTCGGAGGGAATCGAGAATGTAATTAAACGATATTTTTATTATCACTAACCCAAACTGCTGAAGGAAGGAAGGAAGAAGGATGAAGGTGGTGTTATTGTAAGATCTATTAATTTTTATAATGACTATTCCTTGTTGGTTTACCACCTTCTAATCACTGCAACCTATAGAGAAAGAAAAATGCGTTTATTGGCAACCCAAGAAGCTCCTTCACTTTCTTTCTTGGTGCTATAGAAGTATCGTGTCATTCTGACGTTTTAAGGGTCCAACTAGGAATTGCTGCAAATTCTTCTGAGATTACTTTACTTATCTACATGTAAGTTTTCGTTTTAGAGCATGATTCATATACGATGTCTACTGGATGAGAATAGTATATATCATGTTCCTAGGTGTCACTCGTCTTTTTAAAATGGCCATGTTGCCATGTCAATTGGCTGTGAAGTTCAGACAGGTTTTACGACTAAAGTAACAAGAAAGGGTTCGGCATCGCACTACCTAATAATTTGTAACTTCTTTTTCATCCAGCTACGCTTCGAAGTCACTAGAAAGCTAAAACTACTCTTTTACGAGCCTGCTTCAGGTTAGTTAGGTTAATGTGTTTCTATCCCTGTTTCTACAAAAAGCTTTTCCATTCACGCTTCGTGTTAGTTTTTGTTGAAGGAGCTTGTAAAACAAAAGTTTAGCAGCTTCCATCTCAGTACTCATTAGTAAGCGGAATTCATTAAGACGGTTTTTATCTTTTTTTAGCGTTTCAATTTGTTTAAAAGTATCCTTTTTATTATCGTTTACGGTACTATGCATTTGTTTGTTGGCGTCGTTAATCCAGTCAGTTGTTATGGTTTGTTCTGCTCTGGCTTTTCTTCTTGCCACATTTATTTATAATCAACTTAAGGTACCATCATTTGCAAATTTTGTAGAGACGGTCATTGTATAATTGTAGACATTGTAGTAGAACTGAACTGAACTAATGTGACTTAGTATTTGTATTGAAAGATTATGTCCGAAGGTCCGAAGTTTATCATTAACAGCACCCCGCTAAATAATTTAATGTTAATATGAGGATCTCAGATATCGTCGTTTATCATAAAGTCGTAGATCTTTGTTGTATCGTGTAATTGTGTAAATAAATAAAAGTATACATATTATCTCTGCTGAATTGAGTATGTAAGTTCTTGGGTTAATCATATTGTCTTGATCAGTTTAGGGTCTTCATCAGGTGGTAGATGTAGATTACTAGAGATGAGACGAGATGGGTTGAGGCTAGTGATGCTATTAAGCCGCTAGTTGCCACTATTTGTACCGCGTAGCGTAGCTCTATCCCCTTACTCTGTTATCAGTAGAATCCGATTGAAAAGAGATTTTTTATGGGCCGAAACCGAAATTCGGGCTGATTTACATTTTAGGACGAAAACCGAAAATGAAAAAAATAATAGTTTATGTACAGGTTTTTACGAGTTATTCCGGTCGGATCCCCTGATCTAATTCCCTGCTGGTTATTATTGTGTTTTAATTCCTGTCTGATCCCCTTACTCTTTTTGACAGGTAAGTACAGTCAAGAGAAAAACAGTTGTTCATACAAAAAATATTTGTTTTTATTTGTTTAAGTGGTAAATAAGTAAAATCATCACAGGCAATCAGACATTTGGTCATGAAGTGTCTATTTTTTAATCATAACCGTTTTACTACCTACTTTAAAAATCACATGAGACTTTTTTTCTCAAAGACGGAATTATAGTAATAAAAAAAACTTGCGAGAAAAGTATATTTTCCGCATTTTCAGAGTTGTGCTTTTAAGAGCCTATACTACCTCAAATGGCTTAGCATGATCCTCCGTTATGTCGAAAATACTGCAGCATTAATTTTGAAATAAATATATGCTAAAGTTGAGGATTAATGTAAGGTCTTATGTTAGACGAAAACACGATTCCATAAAATTTTCTCGATATTTTTTTTTTCCAAAGTTACCTCCAAACCGAACAATAAACCGCTGGTATTCAAAAACTACTTCAAATTAGATCATGAAACTTTGCATACTAACTGAACTAACTATAAAGCAGGTCTTATGTTAGTTAGTTTTTTTGAATTACCTTTATTTTCACCGTAAAAAGCAAATACGTAAACTATTGGCGCTGCCTCCCGCCCAGCACCGCACTCTGTCTCGCTTTCACAAAGTCTGCGAGCAGTATCGTGCGAGCGAGATAAAGAGTGAATTTTAGCTGAGGTAGTATAGGCTCTTAATAGTAAGTAACTATCAAATTCCTCTGAATAAATGAGTTGAAATTTTTGATTTCCCGGAACTATAATAGTTCACTTTTTTATTTAAAGTAAAATTGCTGGATATTTAAGCAGAAAATTGCCAAAAACCGAAAATTAAATACGCTATTCGTATTCGCTAGTTATCAGGGAATCATTACTGTGAAGATCTAATACAATTTAGTCTATTAGTCTACAACATAGTTTACTGAACACCTGTTGCCAGGCGCTAAGCTAGACAGGAATCAGGATGTATAGTGCGTAGGGAGGAACCTAAGTGAATTTCCTACGTTGATCGAATTTTCAATGTCCACGTCCGGTCCGCTCCATTTTCGAACGTCCGGAAAATGCAATTTGGGACTTATAAATTGCGTTGTGTATCTATTAAGTGTTTGATATACGAACTGGAAGTAGTTGAAGCATTTATGGTATCAAATCATTATTTTAGTGATGCAAATATTATGTTTTTTGGGGTTCCGTACCCAAAGGGTAAAAACGGGACCCTATTACTACGGCTCCACTGTCCGTCTGTCCGTCTGTCACCAGGCTGTATCTCATGAACCGTGATAGCTAGACAGTTGAAATTTTCACAGATGATGTATTTCTGTTGCCGCTATAACAACAAATACTAAAAACACAATAAAATAAATATTTAAGGGGGGCTCCCATACAACAAAACGTGTTTTTTTTTCGGCGTTTTTGCCTTGTGGTACGGAACCCTTCGTGTGCGACTCCGACTTACACTTGGCCCGTTTTTTTATTTTATTTTAATGATAGTAGTAAAAACAACATGGTCCTTAGACCTGAGTTATGATTTTTTTAATTCCTTACTTATGTGATGGATTATTTCCTACTTTCCACTAGGAAATAATATAAGCCAGTCAAAATCTGGCTTTAAAAAAATAAAAGATATTTATGTTTTACTGCGATTCCTTTTCTGTTATTGCACCCTAGTGCAAGCAAACTTGTTTTGCATAAAATTAATATTGCGAACGGCTGCATATTATATCAGTTCCTCCGCGTTGAAATTGATATCTCTATGCCGGATCCGTTGCTCAATGAAGTACATAGGTATTAGGTACTTATAATATAATTGATTTACATTTCGGCCGACGAGAGAATTCGTTCCTGAAACCTGTCAGTTTCATACGTTGAATACGTGTTTTGCGAATTTGATCTAAGTAGGTATATTTATCTACTAGAATTGTCGCACTGACAGGTGTCAGGAACGCATTCGTTCGACGGCCGGACTGTAATAACTAAATGGACTATCATATTGTCTTTGTCTTCTGGAGAAAGAACAGGCTATGACCATGTTCTTCCTACATATCCGTCTGATGTGATCAAACTCCTGACCGATACTGCCTACTTGAAGTAGGTAGTACAAAGTTGTAATAAAGCTAAACCATCTGAGGCCTGAGTGTCTTTTGAATCGAAGCCGTTAATAGTTGATACTCTGTTGAAAGAATACCTAAGTATTGAATTTTATTTATTGGAACCGAACAGCTTTTCAACAGAAAAAATAACAAGGTGACAACTATAGAGTAAAGAGTACAAACCATAACTTTTTGTACACACCTAAATAAGTATGAATATGACAACTCGCATGACGAAACTTTTCGTCTAATACTTATTGACCTGCAGCTGCAGCAGATCAATATTAGATTTTGCACCTTCAAAATTACCATAAAGAAACAGGCTTACAATAAAATAGGCAGAAAAGTAGTTAGGTACATTATTTTACATGTTAGAGTTGCAACTAATACCTAAGCAATGCTAAAGTGAAATACTAAAGTGAATGAACAGTAAACACTGTTATAGTAGGTCACCGGCTTCAACAGTGTTCGCGGTTATTATTTAGTTCTCAGCCTCAGTTCCTCAGATACTAAACTCTGTTACTAGAGTGTCATATACAAAATTATAGCTCCTACTACAAGTAAACAAAACATGAGTAGTGAAAACTAATTAACTTGTCTGGATGACACTAATTAGTTAGCTTATTTTAATTACTGCAAAACAATGTAGCGGAGGTCGATGAGTTCAGCAGATTTATGTTTTTTGTGATATAAGTTTTAGGCTTCTTTACAACTGTGAATACAGTCAGGCTTTTGTAGGGTAATACATCCTTCTGCTCGAATGACATGACTCTTTCTAGATAAGAGATAACTAGTTGAATTTGCAAATTGGTGCGTGTCGTGGCATATCTAAATTATACCCTAATTGCGTAACACACTATCAATCTCAATCTGAATCATTTTGAAGGATATTGCTAAAAATTGCTTCATATGTTCGAATTTGTCTGCTCAACCACGTAAATAACGTAATGAATGTTGTTCAACTGTCAAAATGACAGCCATTGTTAATGATAATGGGTTACGCAATGACCCCTCGGGGCACATAAAAACCCATCTGCTTTAGAAAACGGGAACGAACTTCTCTTATGTTATGAAAACAAAGCCACTCAAATATTTGTACCTATAAAGTCGGTGCTACACTTAGGTATCGGTAGCGGTAAATACGCAAGGCTAGGAAAACAAACATTATTTTATATTTGTCAATACGAGCGCAGGATCGTGTGTTCGGGGTTTTCTCTGGTGGGTCGGTAATGTTTGAAGAATATTGTGTACTAGTGACCCTTGCGACCTCTGTATGTCCATAGCATGACCGTTTCGTATTGACATGAAAGGTTGGACAGAGGTGTAGTGTTTGTCGATGACCTCATTAAGGACAAAGGACCCCACCTTGTAATAATGGTAGCTAAATAAAATCATAAGCAGCAATTTTCATGATGATTGTTTACAGTTTTATATTGAACTAGCAGCGCCCCGCGGTTTCACCCGCATAAGTGTCGATCCCGTTCGAAAGACACGTGCAGGCGCCGTCTATTATCATAATAACGTTATTGTTGTTTTCCTCGGAAACAGCACTTTATTTCGGGGTGAAAGGTACCCTAGGTCCGTTTCTGTACAGTGACAACGTATATATATGCAAAATTTCAAGATGATGGGTTCAGTGGATTAGGCGTGAAAAGGTAACAAACAAACAAACAAACTTACTTTCGCATTTATAATAGTAAGGAAGGATTGAAGTTTATATTTCGGGATTGTTGAACTAGTTTCTCTTGAGGTGGTTAGTTTCATTACGCTTCTGCCCGCGACTACGTTCGCGTGAAATTTCACCCTCCCCAATAATTTCGAAAAACCCTTGCTTAGTGGATACCTACTCTTCACAAAGAACACACCCTCTAAGTCTCTAGGACCAGCGGTTTAGGCTGTGCGTTGATATATCAGTCAGTCAGGACTTTGAATTTTATTTATATAGATATTAACTTTAAAAAAAAAACAAAACAAATTATTATTAGGTACGTATCTAAATATGAACGAATAGGTCTCGCATGTAGTAAAATGCATGATTGTTTTATCACAATATGATGTACAAGTACATTGACCTTGTGTGTGTTTCCGGGATGGTATGGATAATCCTCCAAATCGTTTTAGACCGGCCGCATACATCCGGTTTCCTGATTCGGTTTCCTCATCAGGAATTCAGATTCGGAGACCCTGAATGCACGCATTTCATACAAAATAGTCTCTAAGCGAACGTATACGTTCTTATATTTTCCGTCAGGGTTTCCGAACGGAAAGTATAGGTAAGAACGTGAAAAGGTAACATACAGACAGAATGATGCTATCTGATTATGTATGACCAACTTATACGTGGGCAAATGCAAAATTTATTAAAATTACGCAAAAAAGTCATGAGCAAAATGCGGACTTAAATATCCATTTCCCCAAAGTGAACTTTATTCGTGGCTAGTTTTTTTAAAGGTTTCGCATCGGATGTACAAAATGAAACTAGAATAAAATTCGTTCCGTATACTGTTCCGTTTTTGCGGGAAACTTACTCACGAAGTTTATTCGGAATCCCATAGAAATCGGTCAGTAAACTATGAACGATTCACGGTTTCAAATTCAAAGATCGAAAAGTTATGCTTGCGAAAAAAAAAAGTACAGGGTGAAATGGCAGCTAACTTCAAATTTACAACAGATCGCGGCAGGTTGTTAATTCAGATTTTTGTAAAACGTTATTATTATTTGCTAGATCATCATTATCTGCCGAGCCTTTTCCCAACTATGTTGGGGTCGGCTTCCAGTTTAATCGGATGCGGCTGAATACCAGTATTTTACATGGAGCGACTGATAACTGAGCTCCACAACCTCAGTTACTGGGTAATACGATATAAAGGTATAAAGACTGGTTGTCAGACTTTCGGGGTTCTGACGACCCGTAACGACTGTCAAAGATCCACGAATGACAGCCGGGACCAACGGTTTAAGTGCTTTCCAAGGCACGGAGGGGTCTTGTCTTGGTATGTAACGATGGTCACCCATCCTCGAACCGACCGCGGCAAGCGTAGCTTAACTATCGATGGACCCGTGCGGCTGTTATTATTTAGCCCCGAGACCCCCTTTACTTTGCTACCTATACCTAGCTATCGACATTATATTAGATTTATTGAAAGAAACAGGTTTTTTACTCATTCGCAGCTTTTCAATAAGTATATTTTGTTTGCCTTGACTTGGTCGTTTCGACTAGTTCTATGTAGGTACCTACGTCATCATTGTCCTGCCGTTATGTCAATTTATTTGAGATCCGCGACATGTCTTTTTCTTCCATATCTCTCTATTAGTCGTCATCTCGGTAGTCACACTCATTCTAACTATATCATCATTCACACATTCCATCCATCGTTTCTATGTACTCGTACCTACTTAAACAGGCAGAAAAAAAAACAACCTAATGCCGGATTGATTTAGATTGGTAGTCCCACAGGCCAGACCACATACGAACTAGATTAAGAAATGTGAGACGGCCTGCGCTGCGGTAATATATATTACCCTAGCTCGGTACACGTAGGTATTAAGTATTTATTTATGCAGCCTTAACATGAAACGGCAATCTGCGAATTACATTAGCAAAAGATAGAATATTATTTGACACAATAAACATTCACTCATTCACGGAACTCCAGACATATCTACTGACATGATCGAATGAAACATAATTATTGCGCCATATGTTTGCGCAACTGCCATCCAAAACTGTAGCCAGGGCCGAATCCCCAGTCGGTCGTACTCTAAAACTGCTAAATGCACGTCTGACTGCTAATCTTGAATGTGCTGTGTTTGCGGATCAATGGAGTAAAATTATGCGTATAATATGTCTGGTGTTCTGTGAAAGAAAGTATGCAAGGGAGTCCTCTGTTTTATGTTAGTTTTAAATTAAATTATACATCATAATTATTGTATCTATGTTAATTAATATAATTGGTGTTGTACCGTTTTAATTAACTATTAATTAATTAATCCACGAACACATCAAAGTCACGAACATAAATGTAGGGACCAGCAAATTTTTATTTTCGCGATTTCAGGTTTGGTCCCATAGTAAAAGTTGTTCATAATGATGAGTACAATTAGCGTTCAAGAGAACGTCCAGCGCGGAGAGAGTGCGAGGGATCATGGTTTGGTCCTTCGAGTCTTAGATTGGAAAAAAGATAGTTTCTTTTATCAGATTTAAACCTTTTATTTTATTGTCCATGTTTCCTGGTAAAAGAATTTACTATTTCCAACTCCAGTTATGTAACGTATTTCGTGCAGAATATAGATAAAAACAGGGTACGAAACTGCAATGTTAACAACAAAAAATAAAAGTATTACAAAGACTCGTTTAAAAGGACTAGGGTAAAAGAAATAGCTAGTTCTGGATGTTTGTTTATTGTCCACTGACATAGGGTGCCACTAGTCGATATTTTTTCCATACACATTTCGGGAGAGTATTACTCCACTGTTTGACATTGTGCATCCAACGTTAAACATGATATCTTGTTGTCTTATTATTAATTTTGTCTGTACGGAAACAGAATAGTAAAATAAAAAGCCATTAAAAAGTTATGAGCCAACAAAGATTCGTTTTTCTTGCTATTTTTAACGTAACTTTGGGTGTAAATAAGTAATAAAAGAACTGTAAAATCTTCAAAACAACGTCGGTACCGACAAAGCTCAGTTATCGAAGAGTTAAATAAACTTTATTTGTGATTTATGCAGTGGTTTTATCATAAAACTCGATTTTCCAAAGCACTTTTCGAATTTTTTTACGCGCCTTTCAGTTCGCAACGGTGTTTCTGTGCGTGAGAACCAGACGTTGTGCGTGTAGACTCGCGTCTAACTGCCATCACTGCTACTATCTCTGTTGTATACGAAGCCAGGTGAGCTAGCGTGCTTTTTGGCCATGACCACCAGTGAGTTCGAGCTCGCGACTAGTTCCACGGAAGCGTGGGGCAACTGAACGTTCTTCTCTTCAGAACAGAACATACTATTACGAGGCAAAATTGTAAAAGGATCTCTGGAAGTGTACTGAACCGATTTTAGAAAATATTTTAATTATAGAAAGCTACGCTATTGTCGAGTGGCATAGGAGGATGTGTTTGACGCAGTCATGTTCAGAAGCTAGTCTCTAATATTTTGGCTCCCGCAAATAAAATAATTTAGGACTAAACTATTCTATTCTCCTAGTTTTCAGTTTTCACAATAACAGGTTAGATGCATGCAATAATGCAACATATTGGACTCCTTGATATTTTTATACTTCCTTTTAAACATTTTAAGCACAACCGTGGATAATGTAATTAGCAATTATGCAGTCAGCCATGCATGAAAATGCTGAAAATTTAATGATATTTTTAGGGTTCCGTACCAAAATGGTAAAAACGGAACCCTTGTGGTGAGACTAAGTCTGTCTGTCTGTGTGTCTGTTACAGCTGGATATCTCAAGAACTATGTTAATGCATTCCAAAGTTGCCTGGAAGAGATCGCAGAAAGCGATAAGGCCGCCAATTGTGTTTTGTATTAATCGTATTTTTTTTGTTATGTATTTTCTGGTGTACAATAAAGTATATATATAATAAATGCTATCAACTTGAAATTTGGAATAGTTTTAGATGACGTTTGCCCAACTATTTTGCAAATAAGAAAGAAATAAAAATATATGTATATTTTTTGCAACAGGGACTGAAAGGGGGTCTGAAAAATTCGAAGTGGGGCTACTAGGGCATGTGGGGGGATCTATCACATGAAAGAGCGCAGTTTGCACATTCTCAAACATTTTTTCTTTTTTTTTTAGGCCGCATAGTTTTCGACATTTGATGAAAAATGTAAAAAACATATCGATCGATGAAAATTTAATGACATGATGGTACGGAACCCTCGGTGCGCGAGTCCGACTCGCTCTTGTTTTATAGCAGAATAAACTGGCGTCGTGTGTTCATTTATTAGTTCGTAATAATGAGAAACGAGGTACATAGTGCCACAAACCTGCGGGGTAATTGCGTAACACACTATCATTAGTAATGAATGGCTTTCATTTTTACAGTTCATTGCGTTGTTGAGCAGACCAAGTGGAACTAATGAAATCACTATGAGAAGTGACAAAGGTCTGTCATTTTTTTTGTTTATCGACTGCGTCGCCGCCGCGCCGTCGTCGTTATACCGGGCCAGTGGGCTAGTGAGACTCAAATAAAGTGGCTGATATAACCCGGCAAGCCGAGTCCCGTATAATTACCTGGGTCGATCAATAAGTACCCGTGTTGGACGAAAGATGGCATAAGAGAAGTAGGTTAATTTTTATTTGCCAGTCAATTCTATTCAGACGTTTTCATATTTCTTGATAAAATGAAAAAACTGGCCAAGTGCGAGTCGGACTCGCACACGAAGGGTTCCGTACCACAAGGCAAAAATTCCGAAAAAACACGTTTGTTGTATGGAAGCCCCCCTTAAATATTTATTTTATTTTGTTTTTAGTATTTGTTGTTACAGCGGCAACAGAAATACATAATTTGTGAAAATTTCAACTGTCTAGCTACCGCGGTTCTTGAGATACAGCCTGGTGACAGACAGACGGACGGACGGACGGACGTACGGACGGATGGACGGACGGACGGACAGACGGACGGACAGACAGCGAAGTCTTCGTAATAGGGTTCCGTTTTTACCCTTTGGGTACGGAACCCTAAAAAGAGCAGTATCGATCCGTAATTCGCTTTTTATTTTTGGATGGAAAAACATGTGAACAAATAAAAGTGAAGTTGGATGCTGTCTATAGGGATCCTTCGTTACCTATTACAACTGTGAGATACATACAGGGTCGTTCATCTGTTTTTGATGAAGAGAGGCCAAGACGCCCGAAAGATGTGGTTTCCGAAGAAATCGTAGAAAAAGTCCATGACATGATTCTCGCTGATTGCCGAACTAAAGTTCGCGAAGTAGCAGAGTCCGTAGGCGTGTCATACGGAACGGCAATAAAGATTTTAAGATATTAAATTGAAGGAGAAACGGCCCCATTTCGCTAAGAAAAAAGTGCTGTTTAATTGAAAATTAAATGAAAAAAGAAATTGTCGTGGCCAAATTGCATGATCTGCGCAACGAATTGCTGCCGTAATTGACAAACCGTATTTTTGAATGGGTTGCAGAAATGGCAGAAACGTTGAGAAAAGAGTTAAAGCCTTAAAATATATTACGTGGACAAATAAATTGAGAAAAACTTGCATTCCTGACACGGGTATTTATTGATTAACCCACGTGTGTAGGTACACACGACGACATATCAAACTATACATTTTCAGTTTTAGCTCACCTCGCATTGTATATGGCTTTACGAACAATGAGAAGTCAGCTCATAATGGAAAGTTAAGCTTGATACGTCGTCGCCGTGCGTACCTATGTAAATATGATGAAACAATCAATTTCGTAACGAATTGTGTCAATGGGCGGCGGATTGTCCTCATATTTTCAGTTTTCGTGCTGTGGATTTTCCTTGATTTATGATTCTGGTAAAACTTTTATTCGCTTGATTACACTTTACATTTTTCGCTGTATCACCAGTCAGGTTTGTTTGGATAATAGATAAGATTCCACCAAACAATGAGACCTTAATATCCAAATCATAATGTCCTTTCACATAAAAGCAACCGGCCTTAAAAAGAAAGCTTTGCTATTAAGTCTTATCATAAAATAATAAATAAACATAAATGAAAGCATTCAATGTTATCAAAGCGTTTGAATAAACGCTTTCTTTTCATGTGTTTATATCTTTTTTTCCGGCTTGAAAATTTAAGAGAGTATAATTAAGCGTTTTGTAAATATCAAATTTTAAGGCAGTAGGTAATTGGGTGACCTATTGCGGTTGACTCAAGGTCATCACGTTTAATGTGTTCCAAATGGATGTTGAAAGGATAGATGTTTTATTTACTGAATACCACAGTGTACAGTCACGAGCAATAACATGGATACATCCATAAAATTCAAATTCAAGTAGCAACATTAAATCGCAAAAATAAATGTGCTATGCTGAAACCAATAATTATGTAAACGTTAAATTGTGTCAACCTTAACTACACATTTTTATCAAATTATTGTTATCAATAGATTACCAAAAAATAATATTAACTTTTAGTAGCATAATTATGTAGTCACCAAGTACCTAAATCTCAAAAACATGTATAGGTACAGTTCAGTTTCGAAATTATGTAAACAATTACAAAGCAGCAGTTTTTCAAACATCTTGAGCTCACCCTCACTAGTAGGTACCTACCAAAAGTACAAGCTTTGCTTAGTTTGGGGGACTAGATGGCGCTGTGTGATTTGTCCAGGAATATTTATTTATTATTTTAATTAGGTATTATTTATTTCTAGATTTTTATAATTAATTCGCGTCATTACATATTATGTTATAAAAAAATTAAGGTTCATTTTAAAGTAAGAAAGGTAAGTAGCCATCAGCGAGCGGCAACGGGTAGCCCGTTGACTGTGTTTATTTTTGTATACCTTCCTAAAACTATTATGTTATTCGATTCCTACGGAAACATAGAAATAATCGAATTGCAACCCGTGAAATATTTGTCATTGAGTAGTTCTGATAGCCATCTGTGGTCTTCGTCATCAGCTCCACTTTACCAAATGATGATTTCCGAGAGCAAATGCTCAAGTTACTTTAAAAAATACTCAAATCGGTATAGTTAGTTTGCCTATAAAATTTGAGGGTTTCCCTCGATTTCCATGGGATCCTCTCATCAGATTCCAACTTGATGATAATGGGACCACCTCGGGAGTATACCCTTTCAAACAAAAAAAGAATTTCTGGAATCGGTCCAACCGTCTTCGAGTAATCGGTGAATATACATTAAAAAAAAAACAAAGTCGCACATAAAACCTCCTCCTTTTTGGAAGTCGCTTAAAAACAGGAAAAAGTAGGTCTACACTTCCAATGTCATTTTAATGTATCCATGACAATTTCTATTACATGTGAACAAATTGTATACATATTAAAGAAATTGTCATGGATACTTAGAAATTACATTGAAAGTTATTACTGAATTTTTTTGTTTATATTAATGTGAAACCAATGAATACCTAGTTTTGACACAATTTGATGGTTATATAATTTAGAACATATAATCGTACTCTAATTTCTTAAATGGTAGAAGTTAACATATTTTAGAAAATGTGACAATGTAGGTATATATATTAGTGCTCGTGACTGTACACGGTCAAAGAGGCCACCCTTATCTCTCTCGAGGGTGTCGTAAGACGGAATGAGATGCTGTAGGTATCATTTTAATGGTTATCATTTTGTAATTGTCTCATTTTTGGCTCACTTATGATCGGTTCCTATAAACAAAACCGGGCAAGAGCGAGTCGGACTCGCGCACCGAGGGTTCCGCCATCATGTTTTAAAATTTTCATCGGCGAGGCATAGGCCTCGCCGATGAAAATTTTATATAGATAATATATTTATATATATAATATAGATTCATCAGAGATTTTAACACTGTGCACTGCGGTGTGGAATATTGCAATTTTATGTCAGCGCCATCGACGGTTATTGGAACTAATTTAACTTTTGTTGATGATTTCTAAAAATGTGTGCTATTTAGAGACTTCGTTTTATTTTTCCTGTAATCTTTACATAAACTTCTATCACAGAATAATTTCAGATTTTTCTCTTTGCAAACTTCGGAGATAAGGGGGGACGGATTTTTTTTTTACATTTTTCATCAAAAGTCGAAAACTATGCGGCCTAAAAAAAATAGAAAAAAATGTTTGAGATTGTGCAAACTGCGCTCTTTCATGTGATACCCCACATGCTCTAGTAGCCCCACTTCGAATTTTTCAGGCCCCTTTCAGTCCCTGTTGCAAAAAAAAAATTTTTATTTCTTTCTTATTTGCAAAATAGTTGGGCAAACGTCATCTAAAACTATTCCTAATTTCAAGTTGATAGCATTAGTAGTTCGTGAGATATCCAGCTGTGACAGACAAACAGACAGACAGAATTAGTCTCACCATAAGGGTTCCGTTTTTACAATTTTGGTACGGAACCCTAAAAACGAATCGTTTTGCGTACCAATGGTAGTATTTTTTATTGCCAAACTGGGCATATAAATACATTCGTAAGCGAACTTCCTTAGGGGTCTTCCATGAGGTCTAATGAGGTCTTCCATGCAAAGCTATGAGGTCTTTGCTTCATTATTGGTAAAGATACAAGAGGCATAATTTTAACCAATAACGGTCCGTAAATTACAGGAATTGGCCATTAACCGTGTGAATATAGGAACGATAGTCT